>CM022944.1:109401371-109687694 GCA_012931725.1 Litsea cubeba
CTACTGGTTTTTCGAGGAATGAGAGATGGGTAGAGATGAATAACAGCACCAGCGCTGAAAGTAGAAGGATTGCTTCGATTCTCGCCATCTCTCTCTCTCTCGTATCGGAGATTCCCAGAGGCAAGAACACAAGACTTCTTCTATATGACGGGTCATATGACTTAAACCGAGTCAATGGGCCGAGTCAATCAAGTCAAGATACAGGGAAGATGGGCTTAGCTCGACCTCAGCTCATCAAAGACTTCACTTATTTTAATACACTGGGATACTAGTCCATGAGTGATACTTTCTAACTTGTGGACCTAAGGATGGGCGACCTGGGCTTTCTTTGAAACTAAAGTGCCAACACCACTTGACCATAATTTTGATAGTAAATGGTTTAAACTTTTTTTTTTATCACAAAGGAACAAATATTTTTTTTTCTTCTGTTGCCGACGAGAGTGTCTGGCCTCTTCGAGAACCGAGTATTCCCCGGGCAAGTGAACCATTTACCTCCCTCACTCACCAGGTAAGTCATGCTTTTGCCGGGACAAGTGGCCCTAGAGAGAGAGAGCGAGTTCAAAACTGCGACCTCTAATTTTCTGAGCCGTGGTCCTTCCGAACTGTATTTTTTTTTTTTCCAATTTTAACCACTTTAAAATATATTTACTAGAATTAATAGGAATCTCCAAGAAACAAAAGGGGGCCCCAAATGTTGAGATCAAAATATGGTATCAAGTGAGGAAAGAATATGCAGAATTGAGGATTTTACGCTGTCCCTGAAATAAGGCTTTCCTCATTAAGGGCTTTGGTTCTTTCAAAGAATTTATATACGGAGAATTCTCCAAAAGCTGTCCCCTTCCATGAAATTCTTGAATCCTCCTTTTAGCTAGAGCATCCAAAATAATTAGGATTAGAATTTGGAAATGATAAAAGTGACTAATCAGGTGGTTAGAATTCAAAATTTTAGCAAAGCAATAGGGATTTGATTTTGAAAATACTAAGAGGATGACCATCATATCATTATCCAGAAATCTCCAACATCACAAATCCTGATAGGAATTATGTTAAAGAAATCGGGCCTAAGGATTTGTATTGTTAAGGATTTCTTTTAGCACGCCCATGTGGAAGAATGACAATGCCTCGTATGTCTAGAGGACGTTTATTTTTAACGGTTAGGGTTTCAATAATTGGACTCAACTGTAGAGTTCCACTATTTTAACTCATGATTTCTCGAATAACTTATTGTTAAGTAATTTATCGTAGATGTTAAATCGATGGGAAAGGTAATGGTTGAGTAAAGGAAAAAATATATGTTTTGTATAAAGTATAACTATTCGTTTGTTATCATGAGTTAAGGTAATTTGAAGTTAGATTAGATAAGAAGATTCTAAGTTATAATCAATTACCTCCTTATGGGGTAAAAGATTTTTTGGCTGCTAGTAAAGTAAAAAATAAATTTTTTTAGTAGTGGAAGTTTATTTTCCACTTGTCATGACCAACCAAAAGTGGAAATAATATAATTCTAGCCCCTAGAATTATTTCACCACAAATCTTACTTTACATCTTGTAAAATAAACACTACTTTCACATTTGTGCATTACTACTACAAGGGGTATATAAAAGAGAAAGTCCAGACGGGATTTCGGGCCATGTAGCAGGGTTCTATATAAAATGGGATGCCAACCCACATTGCAATGGTAGGCATCACCCTCTTCATGGAGAAGGCTAGAGTTAGGCCCTTGGTTTTTCTTTAAAAAGTGAAAAAAAGATCACTCCTACGTAAGTCAATTAGTAAGAAGAAGAAGAAGATGATCATCATATTCTTGGTATACGAAGGGAGAGTTTTTAGTTAAAACCTTTCATCCAATGGTCATTTGATCGTTAGCAACATCTACTGTAACTGGAATAGTTGAATACTTTTAGTGTAATGTGCATGTGGCTAAGGTTGCAAATGAGTAGCTGGATTATCCAAGTGTTTGAAATATTGGCTCTAACTAAAGCAATATACAACCTATTTCTGGATCCAAGAGAAATCTGGATTTGGATACACAACAATGCAATACCGAATCATTCTATGTTCCAACACGACAATTCAAATTTAGGATAATTACATTTGCAAATGAAAAAAAAAAAAAGGAAATTTATATTGGCACTCATTTTTTGATGGAGGCACTCCAATTCAAGCCAATTTCTTTCTCACCAAGTTACCTTGAAAAAGAGTGCATTTATAAAAAAAAAAAGGAGTGCTAATATCAATTTCTAAAAAAAAAAATATAGATTTATGGGTCAAATAGCTCAAGCTATATTCATATTTGTTTTTGTTGTTGGTAGCGGTGCTGCTCTTTTGCTATATTGGCTATTGGTCTATGAGTGATTTTTAACTTGAACATATGTGTGAAATTAAGGCGCCCAACACCACTCAACTGCAATTGTGTTGGCATTTGGGAGTCTATTTAGCTTTACTTGTATACCATTTAATAGTCTTACGTGTATATTTTTAAAAAAAATTGAGCCTTTTTATTAAATTAAATTAATGCAATCTACTATTTTTTATCCCGGTTTAGAATTGAAACACTTATGTTGACCGCAATTATGGGTACAACACATAAGTTTTCTATCCGGTCCAGATTGAACAAAGATGGATTCGGGTACGAGTCCATTATAGTTTGATCCATTTCCATCCCTACTGGTGAAGGCCATTATGCCTGCACCAATCAAATTCATGAAGATAAATCCTGACTTTAAGGAGTGGAACTTCATATTGGGGGCCATAAATTAAGATATGAGCGTTTCAAAAAAAAAAAAAATGCCTTCCAATTATACGTGTTTATTAAACTTTGATGTTTCTCCCACGATTTATTATCTATTTGATAAAAGAAAGTGATTAATTATATTTTTATTTATCAAACAGGAAATCAAATGGGTGGGTCAAATCCATATACATTAGGACATTTATTCTTTACGATTCAGATTTAAATAGGTGGGCTCCACTCTTTACTTGGATTTGTCTAGGTTAAAGTTGGAGGATCCGACTCAGCAAAGGAGAGTGCCCGCACAGAATCCGACTTGCTGACATCCTATATGTAACCTCATCGACGAAAAGAGGAGCTGCTTCCGCTGCAATGGAGGCGGCGAGAGAGTGACTCTCTTACTGGAAGAAAGATCATATCTTTCGCTCTCTGCAGCCGACAAGAAGTAGTTGCGGATCCAAACAGATGAGGTTTCTCATTTCTATCCAACTCTTATTTCATGCCGTTTCATGTTCTAGTGTTTTTCTTTTTCGATCTTGACCCAGACAACGATTGCAATATGCTAGATTTCAAACATAGATGAGATGTATCTTTCATTACTCTTCTTATGGATTTTGGAAGAAAAATGATGCAATCTTTTTCACCCAGATCATGTTTTTTGATAATTTTCACCCTGAGAGGTGCCTCTGACGGTTACTATGATTGGATACACTAAAATCATGGGTTGGGACGATGGAAAGGTCTCATCTTGAAATAGATTTTGGGGGCCCTATTTGATCATCACATCCCTTGATTTGAGGACCTAAAAGTCGAACCTTTTCGTAAGTTGCATTCTTATTTTCTTTTCCAAGTCCAATGTAGGTGTGTGTGAGTTTGAAGTCAGATGAGTGTAAAATTTGGGTAAGTGCCAATTCATGGAGGGTAGTTAGCATGATGGGGTATTGGGGTTGGATTGATAATAGGTGGGTGAATCCAATGAAGGGATGGAATTGTCACCTTTTGTGAGAACAGTCATAGTTACCTCTAGTATCAGGACACACCTAAGATCTATATTCAGGTGAGTACCCTGCATATTTGCTTGTGGAGCCCACCTGGGGTTATTTTGCGGCTTCAGTGGGTTTGGTTGTAGTGGTGGTGTTATTATCATTGTTTTTACTCCTGCTATTATTATTATAATTATTGGATTTTGTTAAATGATGGCAGTTCTTTGTTTGGAAACTCTGTTCTTGATGTTCTTGTTGTTTTTATGGTTTCTTGTTCCTGTTGTTGTTATTGTTGTTCTACTATTACCATTTACTGGTTTTAAGGGAATTGCAGTTGTAAGTGATGATGGAATAACAAGGACATCTGCACTCCATCTGAGGATGATGACTCAACTTCGGAATCTCTCTGCTCTTCGAGCTTCAAACGCAATCATGTTCTTGCTTCGGTGACCTTGTGCTTTATTACAAGTACTTTCCTTTGTTTTCTCTGTTATTTTTCTTTCTATATATTTACATATCTTTGACCATGAATTGTTATTGTTATTATTATGTTTTTTTTGTTGGATCTGTATGTCCCCTGCCCTTTTCATTTTCTTATTATTCCCCTTTCCATTTGCTGGTTTTGTTCTACTTTAAGGAATCATTTGTTGTGACTAATGTGTGCCGCATTTTTTTTATAGTTTTTTTCAGAAGCAATGCATTTGTGAATTGGTTAGATTACCTCTCTCCTATAAAATGATTTCCTTGAAAAACATGTTCTTGATTTTGAATTAGCCATATGATTTAGAGAAACCTATATGCCGGTGAAGTATCTTATGCATGTGCTATCAGATTAATGTGTGATTATGTACTGAACTACTGATTGTCACCTGTCCACTGCGGCAGTCCAGTCTTGGTTTTTACCATATAGACTTGGAGTAAAATGGGTAGCAGTGCCTTGCCCAGCATTAGAAATGTTTTTCGCACAATTCAAGAACAAACTCTCCAGCAGGAGCCTCCTATGTACGTTTGTTATTTGTAGTTTGGTAGTAGTGTTGTTTTCTTTTCAGTGGAATAGGATAGTTGTATTTCTATCTGTTTTTATTATACCTGTACTTCCTCCTGCTTGCTTCGTCTAATAGATATCTCTTTTCTAGGAAGTTTTGCCGGTGATGTAGGTTATTAGCTCAAGTTTTTTTTTTTTTTGTAACAATCTCTGTCATTTTTTGTTGGGTAAGCTGCTGCCTCATTGGATGGCATGGATATCTTCCAACAGAGTAAGCAGAGCTCAAACCCCTAAGGACCAAACTGGTCAAGGTAAACCTGTATCCACCCCAATTCACACCTGCCTGCCTTGTATCCAACCTAACCTATGATGGGTTCATGATATGTAATACCAAACCCGCCTATGATGGTTATTGGGTCGGGTTTGACATTAGTTGTCCTTTAGTGTTTTTTTTTTTTTTTTTTTTTTTTTTTTTTTTTTTTTTTGTTTTTTTTTTTTTTTAAGTTTAAGATATTGAAAATACATTTTTTTTTGTAATCTCTTTCACCGAACATAATTCAAATGTGAAAACTTGCAATTTTTGTTTCTCAAATGTTTAATACCAAACTGTGCTAATTTATATTCTGTAAAAATATAATAATCTGTAATAAACGAATTGGAGTGGGGGCAGCAAAAAGCCAAACTCGCCCTGAACCTGACATAGCCACTACAAACCTGCCCCTAATAGGGGTGGGTCACCCCATTTTAACCCAACCTGTTACCGTCTCTATTGGAACCTGATGCTGCCTATAGTAGTTGATGTCCCTATCACCACGCTATGCGTGTGGGGACAACACCAATCTCTATTTTGTTACATGCTGTTTTGTACTTCACTATTTTTCTTAATAAGAAAGTAATTTATTTTTAATGCCTTTTGGAGTCAAGTCCTGCTATCGGTTGATTTGTTCCTCTGCTGAATATTTACTGGGGCTTGGCATCGAGTAGTGCATTGACCAAACTGACTACTAGTCCACTACTATATAAACATAGTGCTTGACCTTCCCTGCAATTGACAGGAGTCAGATATAGCAGATGAATATAGTCGATGGAGTGTTTTTTTTTTTTTTTCCAGCCATTTGTTGTAATAGCTTGCAAGCCTAATGATTATTTATAAGAACGGAAATTTGAACGGTGCTATTTGTAGAAGCCTGACTATAGTGGGGCTCCAAAAGCAGCCATGTAAAAGAATCTGTTTAGCACATGAAGGCTTGCTACTGGCTAGATCAGATGAAATATTAATCTCATTCAAAATTGTACCAAACTGATACTATTAGGGTTGGCATCGAATACTGCATTGACCAAACTGACTACTAGTCTACTACTATATAAACATAATGCTTGACCTACCCTGCAATTGACAGGAGCCATTTTGTTGTAATAGCTTGCAAGCCTACTGATTATTTATAAGAGCGAAAATTTGAACGGTGCTATTTGTAGAAGCCTAACTATAGTGGGGCTCCAAAAGCAGCCATGTAAAAGAATCTGTTTATCACATGGAGGCTTTCTAGTTGCTACTGGCTAGATCAGATGATATATTAATCTCATTCAAGATTGTACCATGCTCTTTGAAATCATCTATTAAGTTTTCCAGTCAAACTTTTTTTTTATATATAGTATAGTGCTTTATTTTAGTCAAAGTAGGACACCTGGTAACATAGAAGTAAGTTTGGGCACACAAAAGATAGTAGAAAAAGAAAACTTTAGGTACCTTGGATCTATGGTGCAACAGGATGGAGGGATTGATACTGATGTAAGTCACAGGATTCAAGCCGGGTGGACCAAATTGGAGGAGTTGCTTCGGGGGTCTTGTGTGATCGGAAAGTCCCCCTCAAGGTTAAAGGAAAGTATTATAAGGTGGCGGTACGGCCAGCGTTGTTATATGGATCAGAGTGCTGGGCAGTAAAGCATAATCATGTCAAGAAGATGGAAGTTGCGGAGATGAGAATGCTAAGATGGATGTGCGGGATCACAAGGAGAGATAGGATTAGGAATGAGGAAATTAGGGGCATAGTAGGAATAGCACCGATTGGAGATAAAATGAGAGAAAATCGACTGAGATGGTTCGGCCATGTTAGAAGGCGTCCAACAGAGGCACCTGTTAAAAGGTGTGAAAGCATGGAGTTTGCCAAGAGTAGGAGAGGGAGAGGGAGACCCAAGAGAAGTTGGAAAGAAACTATTAAACATGATCTTGCCTACATGGATCTAACGGAGGACATGGCCCTAAACAGATTTGATTGGCGTCGTCAAATCCATATAGCCGACCCCACCTAGTGGGAAAAGGCTTGGTTTGGTTTGGTTTGGTATAGTATAGTGCTTTATTTACATATGCATAAAATGGAGGTAGCATAGATGAGAATGTCGAGGTTGATGTGTGGTAAAACTACGAAGGATAAATTAAAAATGAGCGATTTCGAAAGCATTTAAGGTAGCATCAATAGGGAAAAAAAATTAGAGAAACGCGTTTGAGATGGTTTGGGCATGTCCCCAACGTAGACTGACAACAACGCCAGTAAGGAAAAGTTTGGCCATGCGGGTTGATGGCCCACTAAGGGGAAGGGGTAAGCCGACGAGGACGTGGATGGAGATAGTGAAAATAGATCTGAAGAAGTGCAACTTATCTGAGGATTTGGCTCAGGAGAGATTGGAATGGAGAAACATAATTCATGTGGCCGAACCACATAGTTGGGACGAGACTTTGATGATGTCGATGATGGCGATGATGATGAGTACAGTGCTTTCTTTCTTTGGTGTATGATCAATTGATCATTGTGCGTGGTCCATTTTACACCTCCCTAAGACTTTATTAAGACTTTCTTCCTAATAAAGTAGGTGCATGAAACTCATCAGATCTGGCTTTCTGGGCACAATATTGGATTTTTCATGTATGAGCAAAATGTCACCAATTGTTTGAAAATGTGAAATTCAATGTTGCATTTAACTTTTTGGTTGGGTGCATTACATGGTTCAGAAATCAGAATACCAAGAGGGAAGCAAATATTGTAGTGAATGCTTTTGGCTAAACAAGGAGTTAACAAAAATTGCATGTATCTAGGGCCAGGTTTGAAATCTGATGGTTGATTCTCTCTCCGTGTTGTGTGTGTGTGTGTGTTTGTTTTGGCATATTACACATTTGCCAACCTGTCTTGCATTTTAGTCTTCATTCTTGTAATGAAATTTATTGTTATGATAGAAAATAGCTGTCTATATGATGCCACCTGGCAGGTTATTAGTTGATACCTCAATGATATATTGTGGATTGGCATAGAAAGAAAATTACTATTGCTTTAAAAAAAAAACTATTGCTAATAAGAAGTCGACACAGACCGATATTTACCATTCAGGATCATAGGACAACCATGAAAGTTACAATTTTCACCTTTATCACCTGATTTCTGGTTTTTCAGGGAAATGTTGGTGGAATGCTTCCACAGGGTCTTTACAGGTAAGGTGTAGAAACGCCTTGACCAGTCTCTTCTTGTTGCCCTTGGCAGGATTGACAGTCATCGCCGAAAATATTTATAAACTGGTTGATTGACCTGTTAAGATACTTGTAAACCAACTCCAGGCAGCTTCTTTTACACATAAAACTGAATTTCATGCTTTTGGAGAACCTGAGTTACATAAAAATTACGGTTGTTTTGTTCTTTGCTATAAGTATTTACCTGTAAATGGAGTTACAGGTAAAACAGAGTGCAAAACAACTGAATTTCAAGGATCCAAGTTGGGGCTGAAGGGGATGCCACTATAAGTTGCCCAAGGACATGCAAGTGGTGGTCATGGATGGTCTCCATCTATGATACCCGGATACGGCTATTCACTTGTGGTACCCGTACCGATACGGTCCGATACGGATCCGGGTACGGGATACGGCAAGATACGCATGTGATACGGTGCAAAATTTGAGGATACGGCGCTCTCGTTTTATTAAAAAAAAAAAAAAAAAACCTAAAAAAAACCCAACCCTTTTCCCCCTTTCATGCGACCAAGAGAAAGAAAGGGAAGAAATGGTCTTAGCCAAAATCAGAGACTTTGTAAAGGGAAGGAGAAGAAAAAAAAAAAAAACGAGAAGAAGAAGAGACAGATCTACCTGTGCCATGGTGTTGTTGCCCTCCTCTGCTGCCGCCGCTCGTCAGATGCTCTTGTCGTCATGGTGTTCCCACACATCTGCTCCTCTGTTTGCCTGATCCTCCTCTCCTCCTTTTTTCCTCCTCCTCCTCCTCCTTTCTTCTCTCTTTCTTTCATTCTTTCCTTCGTCTTTTACCTTTTCCTTTGACTTGAAAGAGAGAGACTCTCTCGGGAAAAGCATGGGGATATTAAAGGGACACGTGGTTGGGTCTTGGCGGGATTTTAAGGGCAGAGGCGGGATTCAGAAAAACTAAAGGGCTATCCTTGGGCCCCATTTGTTAAATGGGCTAGGCATTAGGCCTGGGGCAAATTTTATCACAGTCCTCTCTTTTTTTCCCATCTCTCTGTCACGTGGGTATGGTGGTCTTGTGTGTCCTTCAATACTATTCCAAACTGTGTCTCCCACTCTTATTTAAAAGTGAGCCAAGGCCCATGTATTCCCCACTCCAATTTCAAGTGAGGCAGGGCCCATCTTATGGGCTTTAGATAGAGTCAAGCTCAGCCCAGCTATAATAATAATAAAAAAAAAAAACAGCAGCAAAATAAAATCTCAGCAAAATATATATTTTATTTAAAATAAACTCCTAATTATATTTATATTTATATATTTTTAAAAATGCCGTACCCGTATCCGTATCTTAAAATTTTGAAGTGACGTATCGGACGCTCGTTCCCGTGTCCCGTACCCGTACCCGTGGTCCGTATCCGGGCATCATAGGTCTCCATCTGACAAATGTGGCCTTCCAAATGGAAATCTGTTTCATGGTTGGCAATGGTTCTTATCATTTAGGTCCACATGCCAATGTTACATGGTGAAATCGTGCAGATGACCAAGACGGGGAATACTGTGGCGATTTTTTTGCATGTTAATTAATATTTGGATTATCTTCTGCTTTCCCGTGTCTGCAAATTGTCATATTCTCCTATTTCTCATGTTTGAATCCACACAAGGAAGATCCCATTTTGCATGCATCATAAATGAAGAATTTTATTATAATAAACATCTTTGTTTATGCGCATCGAAAGTTGAAACTTTTGTGCATTCCAACATGATAGAATGAGAAATAAAAATTTGAGAAAGCATTTGTTGCGATTCAAGGTAGGAAAAAACACTTTAAACAATAAACTATAGGTCCACCCAGGGTCCTAGGGCTTAAGCATATATATAATTTTAAATATCAGTGTTTTAAGTTTTTTTACTACTTATCTTGTATGCATCAATTATCTGGATGGAATCTTACTTTTTTTTTTTCCTTGTTGAAACTTATAAACTTTTCATCTACTTGCTGATGTTGTCTGGAGTGGAAACTCCCAAGCCCGGAATAAAAAGAAGGGGGGGGGGGGGGGGGGGGGGGGGGGGGGGGGGGTGGGGGGGGGGGGGTCAGCCAGCATAAAAAATTTATCACATTTAAACCTTGAATATCTGACCCCAAATATAGATGAGACAAGGCTTTGATGTGAATGATATAGCCACACATGAAACTTTCCTGAAATTCATTTTTGTCTACTGCAAAGTTGTGCTGTACTTTTTTTGGAACAATTGTTTTTCAAAAGAGCGGGAACTGGCAAAATACCTGATTTTTAGAAATGGTTCCCCTTCTAAAATGTTGTGTTTTTCCAGTTCTCATCCTAAATCATATGTCACCAAGACAATTCCTCAGTCTAGACTCTAGAGTTCAGATGATAAACATGCCCTAAGTGTTTTCGTGTGGAGTCTAGTATGATGCGGTAGCACTGGTGGCTTACTCTTTCCTCAATTCCAAAATGGCACCTCGAACAATATGGTGATCACCTGAAAATTCTTGTTGTGTCAAGGTCGTTTGCTTCCCATGAAGCTGCATGAGTTTCCGGGCAACTAATTAATCATCAATTGTTGGAAGCAAATAGATGTGGCCTCCTCTATGATGCAAAAATATCACTCTCGTGGGAACATGGCAAAGTTGGACCAAAAGAAAACTTCATACATAAATGCCTTCTCCAAATCACTAGTTCACAAATACCATTCGAATTGTTTAGATGGGTTACTAGTCAGATTGGCATGGAGAAATCAAGTATACACCTATATGGGCATTTCCATGCTTCAATGGTACGTTGCAAAAACCTTATGAGGAATCTACCTTGAGTAATCTGTTGATTATTTTGCAGGCTTTGCATAAATTGCTGCTGAGTGACTCCTTCAATGACCTATTCTGGGCCTGTGGTGCATAAGATGTATTGTGCTGTGGATTCACGTATACACCAGAATTTGATGATCTTTGGGGACTATACTAAGGAGTAGTAGCATTTGGTCCGCTCCTCTAGCTAAATTTTGGGTGGTTCCGCCACAAACGATTGTACATGTTCCCCATGGTATTTGTATTGAACGGCTTTTGAAAAGAATTCAAAGCATTAGCCTGTTCTTGAATTGCTTCTTGTAGGGTAGGTCCAGTTGGACAGTCTACCTACATATGATTTTCGGAAGCATAAATACCACAAACCATGACTGTATCCTTGTTCTTTCCAAGTCTCAGGGCTTCGACTTCTCTCGTGAGTGCTGCAAGCTTGGCTTGGATGTCTGTCTAATTGTTCACTTCATATAAACCTCCACCCTTAGGCAGATTCAATCCCCTAGAATGATCTACCCCCTCAGAGGAGGACCATTTTTGTGCATTCTCTGCCATCAATTCCTCAAATTGCCAGGCTTCATCTGGTGTTTTTTGGTTGAATTGACCATTGCACATCATCTCAATAAATTGACGTGTCTCAATAAATTTCAATGAGACGGTACGTTTCATACCAATGATGTGGACATGCAAAGATCAATTCGTTGAAGCATTCCCAACACTTAAAGTACAGGCTCTTTTTGATTTTGCCTGAACACCATGATGTCCCTATTTAAGGCGTTGATTTTGTGACGTGGGAAGAACTTTTTAAGAAATTTGGTGACACAAGCATTCTAAGTATTGATTGAATTAGGCCAAAGTGTTTGGAGCCAAGTCTTTGCTTTATCCTTTAAAGAAAAAAAAGGAAATAATTTGAGTTTTATCACATCTGGCACCCACGTTTTTGAAGTTGAAGTGTAGCACATACTTCATCGAATTCCCTCAAATGTAAGTATGCACTTTCGGAGTCTAGCCGGTAATAAACTTAGGTAGAAGTTGAATTACACCAGGTTTTATTTCAAATTGATTGGTGGCTGGTTTACCTCCCCACCATTGTGGTTCCCATTTGGATTTATGGCAGGCCCACCATTGTGGAGGGTTGCTACCGGACCCACTTGCTGTGTTAGACAGTCTAGATGGACTCAGAGATTGAGGAGAGTCGTAGATTCTTATGAGTTCTTTAACTGGGGACTTTTCGCTTTGTAACTGATGCGTTGACAATGGACTTCTTTCTCATGCACAAATGAGGTGAGCAAGTTGGAGAGGGCTAGTACTTTTTGAAAAACAAATGAGAAAAACTAGCCTACACAAGCAGCAACTGAATTAATTCCTAAGGTCGAAAAGTCTCCCTAAGTTCACCAACCCGGCCCTTCAACCCCTAGGTAAGGGTAGGATCACGAATGGACCCGTTTGAAGGACCCTTGCCACGAACAGTCTAGCTGTCTCCACACTTTGGACAAGGCTTTGCTTCGGCACCAAGATGATCAAGGACGGCAGTTAGGTCACTTTTGGTTTACTTTCTTCCAAAAGGACTTAAAACAAGTAAAAAAAAAAAAAGTAACTTTGCCAATTCTTAGAAAGTTTCTAAAAATAAGATGATGTGTCCTTTCTAATTATCAATCAATGCACTTTCCCAATCCAATTTAGGGCAGTTTAACATTCCATGCAAGCACCTTATGTGGCGCTCCCCGACAACGGTGCATAAGTTGTTTTTATACACATTTTGGACTATTTTAAGGACTTATTGATTCAAAAGAGCCTCACTTAGATGAAAATCATGTTTTTATGCATTTTGGGATCACTGTAGTGCATTCATGCATAAGTTCCTCAAAAATCACACTTTTTGCCTAAAAACATGAAACTTGCCATTTTTGGAAATTCTATTTTTGGGAAAATTTGGAAAAAATTATTTTCTCGTGAAGTGCATCAATTTTTCATCATCATTAGTTATGTTACATAAAATCATGAAGAATGATGTGCATTTTCACTCATTCCATGAGAGATGTGCCCACTATCATGCATTTTTGAATTTTTATAAAAAAAATATTATTTTACATGAAATGTTGCTCTTTGTTTGCATATAACTGAGGAAAATGGGTCTCACAGTCAATGAGAAAAAAGAAGAATTTGTGAGAAGAAGAAAGGAAGAAAATCAAGAAAACCAAAGAAAAATGGCAAGAGAGGACCCCCACACATGCACATGTGTGCAGATACATGTGTGGGACGTCCAAGATCATGGGGCCCACCTCCTCTGCATATTCTGAATAATTCCAAGATGATCTCAAGAAGATTTGGAAGAAAGTGCAAAAAATTGTGTGAAAAAGGCAAGTCAACTGGAGAATTTCTCAAAATGGAAGGAGGCATTGCATGGAGAAGAAATTAAGGAAAGAATCCACACATGTGGGACGTCTCACCCTTGCTTATGCAAATGGGGGCCATGGCCATGATGATCAAGGAGGGTCCACATCATTTCAAGTGAAGTACATTGAGGGTCCCACCAAGCACACAAGCCTAGCTAAGTGGATTTGGAAAGGAAAGTATTTTTGGAAAGTGTGTGCCCAAAGGAATTCTCAAATTTGAAGTCAATGTTCTCTTAAGGAATTTCCAAAAATTGGAGAGAAAGAAGGTAAGACTTACCAAAGATAAAAACTCTATAAGAAGAAATAGGATCTCAAGGATAATTCAACTCTTTGATAAGAGCCCAGCCCAACTGCGTGATAAGGGTTGAGTTGTTGGATGAGCCAGTGAGCTCGCTATTATGGTGGGTGATCCAGAGTAGGATGCTTTGCAAGAATTTGCAAGAGTAGTCTCTATTAGGTGGTAGGATCAAGTAGGAGTTGTCAGCATATTTCTTTTCCTACTTATTGATAATTATTCAATATTTTTTTAGTAAAAATTATCCCATGTTTTCTTTCTTAGTTAGTAGGTATCAATTTAAATTTGTTTTTATCTATGTATTCAGCATTAACTATTTAGTAGAGAAGAAATAATAAGAAGGATATCAGAAATTATCCCCAAAATCCATGCTTGCACAAGGAGTTCTAGTCCATCCTCGAATTTGGACAATTTTATCTTGAGGGGGTTTAGTCAATCCTCGAATTTGGACGGTTCCATCTTCCATTCCACTCAGTTCTTATCACTCTTGTATTTTATTATTGGTACAATATTGTTTCTGATTTTTCAAAAAATGTTTTCTTATAAAAAATTGTAACTATTCGATTTGTTAGAAACACTGAAATTCCTCAAGGCTGATACAACTAGTTTTTGGTTGTTGGTAAAATGTTATTTCTGCTATTTAAAGTAATGTTTTCTTATGAATTTTTTAAAACTATTGCGATTTGTCCGAAACACTGAATCTTGAAGGCAAGTGACATCTCAAAGTTCCATACTATTTTTTGCTATTTGATGACTAAAAATCAGACCTTGAGCACTCTGTATTTAAGCCACACACACAGATTGCTGGTGACAATCTCTTTTTCATTGGTAAAGAGAGGGAAGACTCAAGAGACCAAGAAAATTGCATGGGAGGATGAACTGATGCAATCCATTGATGCTGTCTTTATATCTGCCCACCCCAGACTATGAAGTCCACAGCAAATGATGCAATAGAAAGTGTGAAAAATAGAGAGGGGATGAGCAAGCCAAATCCCTATGTACATGCTCAACTATAGTTCTGTGGAAGAGAATATTTCATCTTTGTGCTGCTACTGATGGCATGAGCAGTGGAAGTGAAGTGGTGAATCCACCATCTGATGATGATGTGGAAGTAGTGGAACAGCGTGTTACAATTTATGAATGGATGGATGCAGGTGGTTAAGTGGTTGGTGCCACGAGCAGCCATTTCTACAGTTACAATCCACTACATACATTGTAGTCCATGAATCAAGTCATACTAGCCTAGTAGTCTTGCAAATAAGCGTGTGTTTATATTCCTACATTCGCCAATTGCAGGTCCGTTAAACCTTAATGCCCGGAAACTCCTCTCAGCCCTCTCGATCCTGTTCTGAAAATGCGGATCGGCGCTTTCGGAGCGAATCCGTCTTTGGAGCGCAGTTTGATGATTTTCAGAGCGCGGTTCGAGCGAATATGGAACGAACCATACATGATTTTGATTTTTTGTGCATTTTCTTTTTCTGTAAGCTTGATATTTATCTTTTGAATGAAGAAAATTCTTTTGACTTATTAGTTATTGTTTATTTTATGTGATCAAATTGCAAAGTTAAATTTTTTTTCTCTATTTTTGATACTTGAATATATGGATAAGATATATTTGTGCCCATTAGTTAATTATTTATAAACCCACAAGCACTATGTTGTATAAGCGCTCCGGAGGTGCTCCGGATATATAATTATTTTAAAACTTAGCGTTTCGCCGCTCCCGCTCCCGCTCCCCGCTTTGGGTACTTAGCGTTAAACTACTCAAGATGTGGGGAAATGAGTAGAGTCATTTTCATCACAAGGTCATGGTCATGTATCCGGAGGAAGCATTTGCTGGAGATGCCAAACTTTGGATGGGAACCTCATCTGAATTTGTCAAGTCCACTACTGAAATTACTATTTGGTGATTGTAAGACTGTTGGGACCTAATAATGTAGTTCTAAGATTCATATCTTATTACTGGAGAAGATGTTTTTGTTGGCATTCTTATATTTCTTCTTACTGAAAAAGCCTGCTCTTTTGTAGAACAGATACTGCCTTTGTTTGGTAATTATTATGTTTCCTTGTTTGATGGAGAGCGCGTGTTAGAATGAGTGCTACTCTACATTCCATTATATCATGATCATTCTTCCACTCTTCATTAGATGACTAGTTGAGATTGAGATGGTGAGGAATGATTCAGCCCCAGAACTTTCAACTAGTGGTTACGGCATGATAGATATATGTAACCTAAACCTGGCCTTACTATTTGAAAAAAAATGATTTAAAAACAGATGATGATTTGATGTTTAATCTAGCTGTTGACTTGCAGCTGGCCTGAATACAGGCGGGGTCTCGCCTGGATCCAAGTCCCTTTAGGTGGGCTTAGACATGAGTTTTGATTGATGTAAGATAGGCTCCCCCGATAGCCACTGATCTAGGGTTTGGCATCCATCCGAATAGATTGGACCGTTGGGTTGATTGTATACTCATTTTGGACAGTGAAAACTTGTTGGCTATTGATCCAGTGGTTGGGATGATGATTCAAGCCTATGTTAGTGCCCATCTCAAAGTGAGTTCCACAAGAAATGGTGTTCACCTTATCGTGAGCACAGGTGCTCAGTGAGGGGGCTGATCATATTTAGACTCAATTGAATAATATTAACATAAAATGTACAGACTGACAACAACACAAGACAACCCATACTGTACAGTCCAGAATCTCCAGATCTGGGTCTGATAAGAGCATTGACTCCAAATTTAGTTTGACATATTTTTTTCAGCCAACTCAAACTTGAACCCTCCTTATCAGTCTGGGACGGCTACAACAGAAAATGACAACTGAAGTATGAACAAGACAGCGAATGGATGATACAATACAAGGCAATAATACAATGTTCATCCAATGTTTGCTTTAAGATGGTTTATTTAATTTTACCAAAGAAAGAAAGATGATACGTTTAAAGCAGTCGCATGAATTCAACCCAATATGGGGCCTTGTCCATCACTGAGGACTTGGAGTTTGGAATCAGCGGCCTTGTCTTTTAATTGGATGATAACTCCTTTTTTTCTGTTCATGGAGTTTTAAACAATACAAATCCAAAATGGTTACCTAATTCAGAAACCATTACAACAACAACAACAACAACAAAAAAAAAAAAAAAAACTTATTACATAAAAATAAGTATACTTCTGGCTCATGATGAGCGGGGGGTTAAAATAGTTGAGAATGTTCTCCTCCGAGCAAAGTGCATAAACCCATATATATTAATGGGAGGAGAGCATATGCATGGAAAGGTCTCTTGTGGAAAAGAAGGAAGCAAAAAAAAAAAAAAAAAAAAAAAAAAAAAAAAAAAAAAAAAACCAGCTCCACCATATTATCGTAGCCCTTGATTTAATAAGCTTAAAGTTTAATGATGTCTTAACCATAGACCTTTTGAGATTCAATCTAATGGTGATGAAGGTTCTGTGAGTGTATAATATAGCCTGATGCCAGATCATGGGATGACAAGAGTAACAAACGGGCTGCCCTGAACAAAGGTGGGCCCAAGTGGGCCCCATAATCCCACTCGTAAGGGAGCATTTTCCTAAAATTGATTCTCCTATTTGAATAGCGAGAACTTAGCAAAATTAAATTTGAACGGGAGATGATGAAGGAATGAATTATGCCAACGGCTTTCCTGTTCAAATGTTCACCAACTTCCAAAGTGGCCCCCACTGTTTGGTACCAAAGGTTTTGAGCATAATCATTCTTCCAAACACAAAAATATTGGCTACTTGCAGTGAAGCCAACTATTTCTAGCCACCAATCCATATCTTCCTCTTGTAATTTTTAAGGCACACTATGGCACTATAATTTTGCAATTTTCAAGCCAAATTCCTTTTTTTTTTTTAACATTGATATCTTTATAAATCTTCTATTAATATTGGAAGAAAACTTAAGAAATCTAACCTTACAAGAAAACAAAAGCCCCTTGATGTTGATGGCTGAGATTTTCCACACGGGTGTGATTGCGATTTAGCATCAAATCTGTGTGGCTTTCGCCTCCTGGCCATCCATTTATGGTGGGCACCACGAACATTGAATTCATTATCATTGCTTAATATCAAGCAACAGGGACGGATCTTTGACCATTACATTACAGGAACCTTTCCAAATCACATGTTAAGATCAGGACAAAGATGGCTTAGAGCATTTTAGGAGGAGGGAGCAGGTCGTGGGAGATCACTGGTCCTGTCCAAAACCTACCCACCTGTTAAATCACACCCCAACTTACGGCTTGCACGTGGGAAGGGTTCGCATGCGAAACCAATGGTTGGATAGCCTGTCTGTCCTATGTGAAACCCACCTGATAATTTTTAATTATATTTATATTTTTAACTCGATTAATAAATAAATTCAGTTCATTTAAGACTATTAATAAAGAAAACTATTCATCTTGTCAACCCAATTCCAAGAGCACATTATCCAGTTTAATTTTCATTTACTCTCCAAACCGTCTCCAACTTGAGTCTAAATTGTAGGGGTTCGGATTGACATTTTAAACACGATTATCTAACTGGGTTTGATTTGGGTCCGTATCAATTACCTGTAAAGGCTGACCCATCTTTAAATTAAGCTAAGCAGACCTGAATTAGTTAGTGTGTTATATTACCTTGTGAATGTGCACCAAAAAGCTTTCAAGGCATTTCATTTCTGAGAGAACTTCTGTTTTCTTAAGAAAAAAAAATTCTGAATCATTTTATATGGTTTTAGTTTCTATTATTTCCGAAGGCGAAAGCCAATCCACATGTAGCCCAAGTGGCCAGGACCTGTTTGAGGTCTGCTGCTAGATGGGGGACTTTGATAGTGTGAGTGTGTGGAAGGGGTGTGTGAGCATGTACCAAAGCAGGAAAAAAAAAAAAAAAAAGGATAAAGAAAAGTATCCTGTGGATTCTTTTTCTTTAAGCAATTCTCTACCTTGCATTTGAATATGCTTTTAAATGTTACAGGACAATAGGACATCAGATCAAACATTAACTGATATTGACTGATAAAGAAAGGTTAAGGTTCGTTCAAGCATGGTCCATGTGTCCAACTGATGGATCATTTCAGTCAAATTATGATATCATCATGACATCATACTATTATAAATAAATTAAAAAAAATAAAAATTCTCAAAAAAAATAAAAATAAAAATGGAAGGTTTGAAATAATGATTTACATTTTGAAGTTTCGAAAATAAAGGTAATACATTTAAAGTTCTTACTTAGTTTTTATATTTCTCTTTAATGCCTGAACTACTCTTTTTTTTTATCGGTAACAATATATTAAATTAAAAATATATAAAAAAAAAACAACCATAAATAAAAGGAGAAATGAAGAAAGCATGTGAAGGTATTAGAGGAAAAAAAATTACATAGGAGCAAGCAAAGCTACATTTATATCTATTCCCAATTTCACTAAAACATCCGCTATGCCATTTTCCGATCGGTCCATCTGATTGATCAACTATAGACAGGTTTTGATTTCTAGTTGGACGAAGTTGGAACATTAAATGTCATCCAGTCTGTAAAACATTGTTGTTAAAATAATAATAATAAGAATAATAATATTAATAGTAATAATAAATGAAAAGACATGCATCTACCTTAGAAAATTGAAAACTGTGAAAATATTAACAAGAACCAATGAAAAGTCAATTTATCTTAAAATCCATTTTCACTTTTTTTTTATGCAAAATGTTGAAGAACCACATACTACATTTATTAAATTTGGACG
This sequence comes from Litsea cubeba, assembly GCA_012931725.1. Lineage (NCBI taxonomy): Eukaryota > Viridiplantae > Streptophyta > Magnoliopsida > Laurales > Lauraceae > Litsea > Litsea cubeba. Next base: position 109,420,775 of record CM022944.1, read on the forward strand.
ACCCCAGTTCAGCAGAGCCTTTATCCATGCCCACAAGTGAACCTAATGGGTCCCAAAAATACAATGTGGGTTGTCCTGTATTGCTGGTTTCTATGATTAATTGCTACATGTATGCTAGATTCAAAGGGACAGAGAGCACAGATTTCACATTGGGTTGTTGTGGAGAATCTTGAGCTTTCTTAATGATTTGGTTTAAATACTACTATAGATTTTATGGCCAGTACGTTTTCAACATGGCCCAGCATCTGAGTCCTTTGTTGGACAGGCCTTGTAAAGCTCCAGCTGTGAGTGCAGCCAAATAAATATCCATTATTAGTAGGGCTGAGTGATATCTGAAATGGAGACCGTTCGAAGCCATTCTGATTTAATTGGACGTGTGCCTCTTTTTCGATTTATTTTACATGTAATCAATCTAGTGACAGTTTCAATTTTAACTGAGTGGAAATATTGATTTTGAATGAATGGTCAAATGTAGGTCCCCTTATGAATTTGACTCGAGTTGTCAAAGGCCTGCCCTTATGACTTTTGAGGGTCAGTCAAGTGTACATTCACCCATCTTGAAGCAACTGTCGGTGATCCAAACTTCAAATCTCAATTTAGATTTTGTTAAAGGTCTACTTGGTTGTTGGGTTCTAGTTTCTAGTGCCCATCCTATGATTTCTTGATGCTACCCACACATATTTATTCATTTAAGTGTGATTCACTTTTTAAATATGAGGTACCCTCCAAGCTCAGTATTCCCATGTATAATTGCTTCGCCTGATTTCACTCCAATCGTTGCTGGGTCATCATGAAATTAATCATGTCTAAGACATACCATTAGAATATAAAATCAAAAGGAGAAATATGAGTATATGTTCAACACATTATCGCCTTATAAATGACTGCCAATATTTAAATTTAATTTTGATAGATGATTAACTTATAAATGACCCACATTATCGCCTTATAAATGACTGACTTAGTGACTTGTGGTCAACCTCATAATAAAGTTCATGGTCAGCTCTTCAGACATATACAATGACCGTTCTACTTAAAAAGCTGGAGAGAACTCTACATAGAACCAGGCACTTTGAGTTCCGGCTGTTTGACAAAGCGAATTCAAAGTAAATGATCACTTTTAAGAAACTAAAAAAGGGAAAGAGTCTTATCAAAATGTATAAAATTGTAAATGTATTGACCAACAAAGATCAGTTTCATGATCTAACGTAACAATAAAAGATAAACCATGAACTGCAAGCTAACCATCAAAAGAACCCTAATTTTTTTTTTTTGATAGAAAGAAATTTCTAATTTTAAGTAGATTTTTTTAATCAGACAAGGTGCACCTAGAGACCTAACTGATGCAAAGTTGAACTGAGCAGATGCAGAGGAGAGGATAGCTTGCAGGTTTAAGGGAGAGGACCCAAAGATTGCACACTGGGCAGTGTGAGAACGGGACTCCCAACTGCTGGGCTATACCTTTACTCTTTAAGTAATTGAAAGATGAGTAATGCCACTATAAAAAGCCCACCTTTCAACTAAGATTGGCATCATTTCAACTATGATTGGAGGAGTTGGGACAAGCTTGACTAAGCTAGAGCCTCGATTCACGCTTGACAAACCAGCTCGAGGTTGGCATCATTTCATCTAAGCCAAGTCAATCTTGAGCTTAGCATGGTACACATAATATGCTTAATTATATAAAACATATGAAAAAAAGTTACATATAAACTATAAGCCAAGCCCTCAACGAGTAACTTAGCCAAGCCAAACTGAACAAATTCTAGCTCGGGACAACTTAGTGGCTAATTAAGTGAGCTAAATCTTTGCTTGATCGAGCTCGAGCTTGGGGCATCTCTTTTCAAGGGTGTGTGCAAAGTAATTGAGTTTGCTTGGTGGGTGCCAATTTGAGAACCAGAAGAATCGGTGCCTTGCTAAAATGAATATTTCAGAGCTAAAACACTGATAGCTAAGTGACAAGGCACTTTAGTCTCATAATATCAACTAAGAATAAATTTTTAATCTTCGCTAAAACACTGATAGCTTAGTGAAAGAATAATTTTTTTATCTTCACGAACCATAGCGTCACTCTTTTGACTACTGATCTGTGTGTGTGAGAGAGAAAGAGGCTATTCCTCAGAAATTGCTTCAAAAGATTGCAAGAGAATGGTGTCACAAGTTGCCTTGTTATTGCTAGGTATGGTCCACAGGACCACAGGGAGCACAAGAGACGGTTGAAGTGAAAACTAGAAAAACGTCCTCATCCACCCATCCATATCCCATGGTTTTTGCTACCCTACAAACCCTCACAACCATCCAATGCTTCTTCTCTCCCTTTCCTTTTCATTTTCCCTTCCTGATCAATCATTTCCAAAAGAAAGAGGCAGCCTGTTGGTTCCTTCCATTCAACGCATACAAAAGAAAAAAGAAAGGAAGAGCGCGACCCTCTCTCCCGTAATTCACGCACCACCTTCGCAGTCATTTACCATTGCCATGTCCCCCTTTTGACCCCACAACTCAAAAAACAAGAGTCAAACTAGGATCACAATATTTTATGTTTAGTAGTGGCGCATTGGTATGGACTCCCTCAAGTACTAAGTCCAACTTTGGATGGACTACAATATTCTATATTTATTTACTATTTTTACTATTTAATAGTTAGTTTAGTATTCACAACATTTTCTCAAAAATAACTCAAGATAACCCAAAACTTGAAAATGCCTAATTATTTTCATGATAGTTCTTAAGAATCAGTGGCGGACCCACCATGTGAGGACCTCCAGAAATCATATTAAATTTAAATGGGGGCCATCTCCATGCCCCATGTATCACTCAACAATCGCCCCACATCGCATGAACCAGATGTTTTTACCTAAAAGAAAAAAAAAATCACCCCACATATGTCAAAAACTTCACTATTTTTTTATTAAAAGAAAGAAAAAAAGAAGAAGAAGAAAAGCACCGGTTAAAAGCAAACCACCTCCCCCCCACCACCAAAAAAAAAAAAAATGTAGAAGAAGAAGCATTCATGGTAAAAAGTTACTTCTCCTTTCAACATTTGTAGTTTGCAGTCTTAAGCGCTGATCAGGCTTCTACTCATCGACAGTCTTATGAATACGTTTTCTCGATTCATAGCAAACACTTTCCGCAGTGAAGTCCTCGGAATCATCCCTGCAGTTCCACATCGAGCCAACTTCGTTGGAACCCCATCCCCATTCGGCCTTCCACATCGAGCCAACTCCGTAGAATCACCTCTCATCCGGTTCCTATAGTTGTTTGTTATTTCAATCTTTTTTTTTCTCTCTCTCTTTTATAGAAAGTACCATTGTGGATTGTTTGTGTGAGTGAGCTCTTTGGAACTTTAACATTTTTCTTGTAAAGGGAAGTAGATAGCAACAAAATTATAGAAAAGCCTGAGGATGAAGATGAACTATTAGGAGATAGAATTTAACTACATATTTCTTTTTCATCTAGATTTTAACTACTTGTTTCCTTTTCTTCTTCTCTTTTGGAATTTCTTCTTAAACCATAATATGATGTCTATCTCAAATAAAATCAATTGTAGAAAGAATGGGCATCAAACTCTTTTCCATTAAAACGCCCTTGTGGATTGTTTGCATGAGTGAACTCTTTGGAGGTTAGAGCTTTAGTATTTTTTTTGTAAAGAAAAGTAAATAGCAACAAAATTATAGAAATTGAGCTTTAACTACGTATTTCGCCTTTTTCCTTTTTTTTTCCCTCTTTTGCTATTGTTTAAAAAAAATAGAAAAAATTTAGCCCCACCCAAATAAAAATCTTGGGTCCGTCCGCCACTGTTAAGAATGACATTATAGAAATACTTTTGCCAAGTGACAATTACCATAAAATGATAAACTTGCTATGTGGAGGTAATTTTACTTACATTATACTTTTATGCTTATTTATGGATGCAATATATAAATATCGTGTGAAAATAGTGAGTAAATGATGTGATTTTAAAACCTCTTATTTACGTAACTAAAGAGGTGGTAAAATAATACAGATATCACTATAATCAGATGGTGGTACAAGATGTAAGTGCTAGATACATTGTGAGTTCCAACCCAATCAACCACATTATATTCTTTTTCACTTTTGTGGCTACAAATTCATAACTCGAACAACCTTTGTTATAGGGTTAAGAAACCCTAAATTGTTTAATTTTATAAGATTTTGATAAGTTTGTGAGAATGCCCACAAAACCTTAACCTAAGAAAAAAGATTTTTACACTTTTGTGGGCTTCTAATTTATTGTCCAAACCATTATTAGTGTAAACATTAAGATGTTTAACTTCATATCCTAACTCTTCATGAATTTTGAGAAATTTGTGAAAATATCCAAATTAAAACATGTAAACACATGCCATTGGACATATTCAAATGGTAATCCCGAAAGACATGGTGATGTATTTCAAATATAACATATGTAATATTTACATATATAAAACTGATTTTTCTATTCCTTGCATAAAATGCAAACAATCACTTGGAGGCATCAATTAAAAATTAGGTTCATTAAATGTTGTCCTACTATTTGGAGAGTTCCGAACTACCAATTGATATTTATTTACCATTAACTTCATCAGTGATACTTGATGATAAATGTTTCGGAAATGAATTATGATTAATAAACTCCTATTTATGTAATATAGTCAATTAATGTTAATCAATCAACACACCATGCATCCCACTTTAATGACATGCATTTAATTAGTCCCATTCAAGAAGGTGGGCTTTAGTGCTAATAACCTATAAAATGTCTCTTCAGAGACATCCCATAAAATTGGAACGATACAGAGAACCTATCAAATGTAGTTCTATCCTATCAAGTGCCTACCGTTTTTATGGCCAGGCACATTTCTAGAAGGCAGAACTTTTAGAAGTCAAACCTCATTTCTAGTTTGTATAATAAGCCCACCTACGGTCAGTTCAAACCCTCTTTTAGTAATATAACACCATTGATTTAATTTTTTTAGTTTTACTTATAAGACGGGGCCCTATTTGATTGCATTAAAATACATAGTAACCCTTAAGTTAGGGAAATGATCACGTGAGAACTGTTCTCACGGTTCAAACCGTGAGAACTATGGGTGGGGCCCACCTATCACCCAATCCAAACCTTGTAATAGATAGGGACCCACTTGATAGTAACACGCTCCAAGGTTTGGCACCAATGTGAATGAATCGGACCGTTGGATCGACTATATACCCATATGAATGAACTGGGCTTGTCGGTCATGGATGATGGGGTTAGGAGCATGGGATTGGGGCCAAACTTGATATTCATGGTGGTCCCATATAGATATTTCAATCCCCACCAGTCCCATCCCAAAATGAGACCCCCAGTGGGCCCTATAAAAAAGTTCTCACAGTAACTCCGTGAGAACAGTTCTCACTGGATCAAATCCCATTAAGTTATTAAGGTGATGACCGGGTATTCATTTCTCATCTTATATTAATTCTATTTTCTAAAATAAATGCTTACTTGATTTAGAAAATTCACATTTGGTCTTCACTTTTAACCACTTATAGAATAAAATAAATATTTAATTCATATATATATATATATGTATATTCTAATGCAAACAAATAGGCTCTAAAGTTAGATATCCAAAATCAAATAGTTAAATATCATTCAATTAGTGTTGTATTTGGACAAACACTTAGTCCGTGCTAATCCCTAATTCAATTTAATTTGATTTGGCATGTATTAAGGTGAAACCCATACAAAACTAAAGTGCACATTTACTAGTAAATACGACCCGTTTTCCCCCTCTCTTTGTATAACACTCTTCTTGTGTTCGTTAGGGGGCCAAGGTGAAACATACCTCTTAAAGTAATAAAGAAAGACAAAAGGCCAACACACTCATCCAACACACTCATGGTTGAGTGGTATTGTAGACCAGTAGGCCAACTAACAAGAACAAAAAGAAAAAAAAAAAAACAAGCAAAAGGAGCAAAAAAACCAAATCAATCACCTTAAACATAATTAGACAAGCTATATGCAGTTTGTGTCTAGACTTATAAAATACAATAGAAAGTCGTCAAGTATCCATTTACTAAAAAGGGCCAGTCTTAACTAAGCGCAGATGCTCTGGAACATGTGGTTGGGCTCACATATTGATCCATTTGAGCATACCTAAAAGATAAAACAGGGACCTCCTATAGTTAAGGGTCCTAAGGTTTGGCACTTATCCGAATGAACTGCACCATTGCATCAAATGTACACTCATTTTAAGCGACGAAAACTTATTGTCCGTGAATAAAGTGGGGGGGATAGTGATGATCCGAGCCAACATCGCTATAAACAAGCCCCCGTCCCCATGAGAGCTGGGGCGTGAGGTGGGCCCCACAAGCACAGGCGCTTACCATAAAAATAACATCTATCTGACATTCTCAACCATTACATTTAATACTTCAAATTCACCCTCCAAAATAATTTTTTTTTATCAAATGCTTAAAACCGATCACACCTACACATCATACCATCAATTCAAAACCCTAAGAACGCAACTCAATTTTCAAGCACATGAGGAATCCCTAATCAGTTCAATCAAGTGGGTCCCACCCAAAAAAGAAAGGAAGCCCCTAAATTTGGCAAGTTCACCATGTCAATCAAAACATAAACATAAAAAAACACCTCCTTGCCAGATAGAGAGAGATATCCATCCACACCCCCACGGTAGTTATTCTGTTTTTCCCCCGGATTCTGTTTGCGCACGTGAGAAGGGCATTTAAGGTAATTTCACCCGCCAACTGTCGGCACAAACCGCGGTGACAAAGCGTCGGTGCCTCGGTGGAATTAACCCTAGTTGAAATCCCCATAATGCCCCACGCCACGATCGCTTCGTATTTAAAAGCCAAGCAACTGAACGAAAATTTCTCCACGCCAGAAAAGAAAAACAAGAGAGAGAGAGAGCGAACGCACGTGCGAAGGTTTCCGTTCCCATTCAACGGAGGCCGCGGCTAATGGATTCGAGCGATTCCGTTTCCGTCGACATTGAGAAGATCTCTCTCGGCGGAAAGGTCAGATCTTTCTCCACTATCTGCCTCAGATCTTATAGTTTCTTGCTCTCTGTCACGAATTTCAGTGGTTTCCATGCGCGGATTCGTTTTCCTGAGGTTTTCCGGTTGATTTTGGGTGTTATTTTGGGTTTCTGTGGTTGATTTTGGGGGAACTTGGATGATTTGGAGCGGATTTTTGCGGTTCTGGTTCTTCATTTGAGTTGAGCTGATGAGAGTGTAATGGAGATTTTTCGGCCTCGTTTGAGGTCCTGTTGTTATTATTTCCGGCTTCTGTTATTGATTTTGGGGTTTGAGGTGTTTGGAGTGGAATTTTCTAGATTTCTGATTTCACATTTTGAGGTTTCATCTGGAGTTTTATTGATTTTTTTGTTTGTTTTCTATTATTGATTTTGTGGATTTTGAATGGATAGAGCGGAGTTTTTGGGGTTTTTCTTTATGTTCCATTCATTTGGTGTGAGCTGATGGTTGTTGTTTTAAGTGTGTTTGATGATTTCTGTTTCTCATTTCTGATTTTTTTGAACTATAGATGTGATCTTCCTTTGTTTTTCCCCTTTTTATAAAGGAGTTTAAAGATTTGATTCGAATTGATGGCATCCTTTGTATTCTGTTTATATAAATTCGTCCCGGGGGGTGGGGCTTGCCGTAAATAGTATGAAATCTTTCTTCCCTGAATGAAGATTTTACTTTTAAGCATTTTAATCTTTGGGTGTTGCTTTTTAATAGGGTTGTAAACGGGTCGGTTCCGGTCCGGGTCCAGGGTGGAACCGGAACCGGAACCGGAACCGTTTTCTAAGAAGGGGAACCGGAACCAGAACCGGAACCGTTAAGAATAATGGGAACCAGAACCGGAACCGGAATCATTTGTGAGACGGGTGTGGTTCTGGGTCCGGGTCTAGACTAATACCTGTATTTTTCTTTAAAAAAATTTTCTTTTTTTCACATTTCAATTGGATCACGTACCTACAAACACTAATGTGACATTTTGTCTATCAATAACAGACACTTTTAACCAAAAACTCAGAAATCACATCCAAACAGGCAATGAGATGTAGAAAAGTAGAAAACCCTAATGTAGAAAAGTAGAAAAGTAAAGAGGGTTATGTTCTCATATATTAAAGTTACCTTATGTTAGAATATATTGGGTCGGGTCCCGGGTCCACGGGTCTGAGCCACTGTGGATCCGGAACCGGAACCGTTTAGGTATCGGTTCCAAAAAAAGGATCCGGAATCGGAACCATTTTCTTATCGGGACCAAAATAAGAACCCAAACCCGGATCCTAACGGGTCGGAACCTTCGGGTAATCGGAGAATCGGGTACCCATTTACAACCCTACTTTTTAAGTTCTTGTTCCTTTCTCAATAATATCTTTTGATGTGGGACCAAGGTCTGTTTTTTTATTCGTTTGATCAATATCAGTTTATGCAGCCATCATTTGGCTTATTGTTGTTTTGGAAGGATGTATAGGCTCTCTCTTTATGTGAATCTTACTCATATATAGAAATATTTCTTTTCCAAGATGAAATGCTGCTCTTAACCTTTCACAAGTGGCAGTTTTTTGCTTGTTTTTATTGACATTTCCCAATTCCTTACATTAGTGGTTGATATTAGAATTTTTGCCTGTAATCTTGATGTTGCATGTTTCATGGGTATGTTGAGTGGGAAGGTTGTTGGTTCATTTTCCTTGCAATAAATTACAGATATACCCGCGGAGTTTATTAGAACCAATTAAAGTGTTTAGTTAAATTGCATTTTCAAGTGAACAATGTTCTTGTATATATCATTTATTATTATTATTCTCTTTTTTTTTTTTTTTTGTTGTAAACCTGTAATAAGATTTATCTAGTAGGTTAAAACTTTCTCCTTGTGGACAGGATACTATATGGATACCAAATGACATCTCTTCCTTTTTCGATTTTTAATTGGAATCATAAGAGCTGTCATTCTAATGAACAATCTATTGTATTGAACTCATAACAATTTTCTGTAATCATCTTCTTCGATTGTGTTTCCATTTTTATGGAAAGGAATATAGTCGTTACAGGTGGGAACGCTTGGTATTTAAAAAAGTGGGTTTCCATCAATTGTGCAACTCTTAAAAGAATCAGTACCATGAACTTGAAATGTTTAGTTATGCTGCTGTTGTGCCTAATGAATGAGTTACCTTTGAGATTTGGCTATGCATTTATTCTAAAATACACCTGATTCTTATGACTACTGCACAGTTGAAAAAGTGGAGTCATCACACTTTTCCTCCCTTCTAGTTTAATGCTAAATAATAAATATGATGATGTAGTTGGAACATCTATCCATGATATACCCTTTTCATATTATTTATTATCTCTTAGTGTGTTGCCACGCTTTTTTTTCCAGTTTGTTGGTGTGTTTTGTGCATTTATTTAAATAGATATTATCTTTCATTAATTTAGCTGCTTGTTATTTCTGTGTATCCATTTCATCACCTTCTGGAAACTTAGTCATTTGGCATATGATATGATATCTTAGTATCTGACTATTAATTATTTGTTACCCTGTTTCTTTCTTTTCATTTGCCACTTTTCAATTCTTTAAGCTTCTCGTAGTTTGTCTGCAGGAACATATTATACAGACTGGCCGTGGTTCTGTATCCGTTGCTGTGTTTGGAGACCAGGACAAACCAGCACTTGTTACTTACCCTGATTTAGCTTTAAATCGTAAGTTTAGTGGCAATTAGTCTGCAATTTCTTGTGAGAGGGTGGTTCTTCTGCTCTATTTTCCCTTTTTCCATGTAAATTTTTTTTTTTTGTTAATAGTCATTAATATTTTGGATTTTTTTTTTTTTTTTGAAAAAAAAGAAGCCTGCAAGCCTTCCTTAAAAAGATTTGCTGATTTAGTAACATCTCTATGTATGAACAGATATGTCATGTTTCCAAGGATTGTTCTTTTGCCCGGAAGCAGCTTCTCTGCTGCTTCATAATTTCTGTATTTATCAAATCTGTCCTCCAGGGCATGAGGTCGGTAATCTTGTAAGCTGGATAAGTCTGTTTCTACGACTTCTTAACTTTCTTATCAAACATTATATTCACATAATTTGGCTATTTTCAAGTGTATTTGCAGTTGGGAGCTGCTGCGATTTCTTCTGATATTCCTGTGCCTTCTGTTGATGACCTAGCCGATCAAGTTGCTGATGTTCTTGACTATTTTGGGTAATATTCGGTGGTTTGAATTACCTTCATATATATTTTTTTAATTAAGCTATACTGAGAAAGCCAAACTATTGTTCCTGATGAGGAAAACGCCTTTAGCAGGTTGTGCCAGCCCAATTTTCTTTCTTGCCAAGGGACCAACCACTTGATTACTTGGCACATTTTTTACCTATTAAAGAACCCAATGTGTGTTCGGATGTTTTTTTTTTGGAACCTTTCAATGCCCTCTTAATTTCATCCCGTCTTCCTAGGTTCTCATGGCTAGGTGTTCATTTTTCAGGCTTGATGCGGTGATGTGCTTGGGGGTCACTGCAGGAGCTTACATACTCACCCTTTTTGCTGTATGTTCATTTCAAATTTCAAAATGCAGCATGTTTGATGTTTTTAACTGTTATCTGTCTTTTTTCTTGTTTTGATTCTCTTATTTCATGTTTACAGATGAAGTATAGGGAGCGGGTTATTGGTTTGATGCTTGTTTCCCCTCTATGCAGAGCACCATCTTGGACAGAATGGTTGTATAACAAGGTTTGTTTTCTGCTACCATGTTATATTTGTTTGTATCCATAACTCAAGACATTGCATTGCCTTTAATAAATGAAGATGTGATGCAGTTTTTGTCGAATTTGTTGTATTTCTACGGAATGTGTGATTTGATGAAGGATTGCTTGATTCAACGGTATTTTAGCGAGGTATTCTTCTGTGTCATTTTGATTCTGTGTGACTTCCCCTGAAATTCAGTGAACTGATTTTATTATTTTACTCTTTATTTGCAGGAAGCACGGGGCAATGACCTGATTCCTGAGTCGGATATCGTGCAAGCATGCAGAAGTGTTAGTTATTTTATTATTATTTTATCACTGTAACTTGTTCATGTCTTATTTCCTTGGCGTTTGAGACAAGTAGCTGTGAAAATCCAATTGATGGTTTTGTTTTTGTTTTTTTTTTTGTTTTTTTTTTTTTTTGTTTTTTTTTTTTTTTTTTTTTTTTTTATAAATCTGCAGTTGCTTGATGAGAGGCAGAGTGCAAATGTTTTGAGGTTTCTTGAAGCAATTAATGGGTATGCCTTTGTGCTCTAAGTTACTTTTCTTTCTGCTGAAATACAAATGTTTGTCATTTGAACACCCTGATGATGCAAGGTAAATGTGCAGGAGATATGACATAACAACCGGATTGAGAAAGTTACAGTGCCGGACACTAATTTTTGTTGGCGAGGACTCTCCTTTCTATTCTGAAGCCCTTCACATGACTTCCAAACTGGATAGGAGATACAGTGCTTTGGTTGAGGTATCCATAGTTTTATGTTCATCCATTTGATACATGTGCATGTTGATGATGCTCATATGAACAGTAGTGATCGTTAGAAATTGGAATTTCCCTTGAGCAGGTTCAGGCGTGTGGATCAGTGGTGACGGAGGAGCAGCCCCACGCAATGCTGATACCCATGGAATATTTCCTAATGGGCTATGGCCTTTACCGGCCATGCCAGTTCAGCGGTAGCCCACGGAGCCCGCTTAGCCCATCATGCATCTCCCCAGAGCTTCTGTCACCAGAAAGCATGGGCATAAAGCTAAAGCCTATAAAGACGCGAGTCTCATTGCAGATTTGACAAAAAAAGAGGTAGAGTAAGTGGCAGAGGTGAAACCTTCTTCTTGTAAAATTGGAATTGGAATCCCTCTTGTTTTGGGGGCGAGGAGTGAAATTCTTGTGTAGATATTAAAGTAGGGAAAAGGGGAGGGGAGATTCTCTATTATTCTATTCATTTGTCCTCATAAAAGAGGGTCAGATACGATTGTAAATCCTCATAATTTATGATGATGATTTTATAATAATGATGAGATGTGGGCTGTATTTGGTTGGGTGGTGGCCTCAATCATGGGGACGTGTGCTTTTTGGAATAAGGAATATTTCTCTCGAGGCTGTTCTCTTTCTCTTTTTATTTGTTGTTATTTTGTTCGTCTTTAGATGAAATGAATGATATGCTTTGCTTCAATGAGAAGAAGAAAAAGGAGAAAAAGGGGGTGGACATATGGTTGGAGCCAGGGGATCTTGGGGTAGCTGAACTTTGTGAATGATGATTAGCAATGAGTTGTTTGATTCTCCAAGCACGTGGTCTTTTGGGTATATGCTTTCCAGAGCAGTCAGCTGTTTGTGGGTTGGGAGGAATTCTTACAAAGCAAGTGCTGACTCAACCAACCATCCCCTTCTGTGGTTGATGTGGAATTTACATTTGTTGATGATTGCAGATTTTGATAGGTAAGCCATATCTCTTATAAGGGGGCATGTCCTTTTATCATTCTTTATCTTCTTTTTTTTTAGTTGGGGCGGGGGGAAAGCTTCCAATTTTCTGTGCTTTCGGTTCTCCCGTGGGAATCTCTGTTAGAGATTACTACAGAAAATGAATCCCCAGCCCCTCTGAATTCCAGAATTGGATAAATTAGCCCCAAGTGCTAGTGTACTTCTACACAGAGATGTTCGTGGATCTAAGTTCATATTTTTTTAGTAGGCACAAAACAAGTGGTATTTTCTGTTTGCCATTGCAACCATCCAAGCCTTCCAACGGTCCTAAGGGTTTTATTCAATCAAATATGATCTCCTGTAGAGGGGTGGTGGGTATGTGGGTAGCCTTTGACTTTGTACAGAACTTATATAAACTTATAGTAATGGTTATTGTTATTTTTTATAGCTAACCCAACTTAGAACTTGAAACCTTGTATAGCTGGAACAGTCAGCCCATTTTAAGTGTTGACATGTTTAACCATGCCCATGCCTCTAACTGTTAACACTCACCCTTGCTTGTGTAACATTCAGTTTAAAAGGCACAAAGATGGTTAGTTTCTGTTCCAACGATATTGGTAGAGTGATTTGGACAGATTAATCTTCTGTATCAAGAGTCCGATCCTCAAGAGTGTCTGATTCAGGTTTCCCATGATGGGAAGAAGTGAAAACTCCACAATGGGGCAATATGTTCCTATCATATGCTCTATTGAAGTAAAATCTAAAAATAGGAGTCGTCTGAAAATAGGAGTGGTCTGAATTTTTAATAGGTGGACTCCACTGTAGAGATTCACTTCAACACATGCAACATATTAATGAGAAAATTATGTGTTGCTTCGACGAGCTGACTTTCTAACTATTTGACTTAAAACCGTTTCAAATGAATGTCTATGATAAGAAAAGTAACTTTTTCAAACATACATAATAATGTCTATAGCAATTAAACATTTAAATATTTGTTTTTCTATATTACTTTTACTATAGGTGATGTGTGCCTATATTACTTTCGGTGTATGAAAATCATGTGTCTATAACTTTTATTGCATGCTAGATTTACTTATATAACTTTTACCATAACAACTTTTCATTTAATAATAGAATCAAATATACCAAACAATCTATTTATAAAAGGGAATTCTAAATACACCTATTCTATTTACTTGATATACCCACCCTATATCCCAATTAAGGCTTCTCACGCTGCCCAAGACTAATGTTTCCCTGATGAATGCTAGGATTTGACAGAGATAAGCAAATGCATCAAGGATGGTTCGTTGAAATTACCAATAAAGTCCTAAAATTCTGCTTTAACAATTCTTTGCCACGTGGAGAGTTCTAATTAGGTCATTCTTGGTTCCCAGCAAGTGCCTTCACACATGACAGTATGATTATTGACCAAATAATTTTTTTTTTTGATACACCACAATATATCACCACTTATTATAGAACTAATTAATTAATTAATAATTGTTAATTAGCAAAAAAACTCCACTTTTAGGCATAATTATCTGCCAAGTTTTTTTTTAAAAAAGATTTTTGTGTTGTTAACTATTTAATGATTGTAATGTTAAAATATAATTAATTATATAGCTTTTTGGATATTGTGAATTATGCAAACATTAAAGGTGGACTCAACCTATTATGAATGCCCATCACCTTTGACTAGCTTGGTATGTCGGATTCTAAATTTTAAACCTTATATTCTAAACTCTGTATTAAATCTTAAAACACTGGAATATAACTACTAAATACTAATAACACAAAAATCTTCCTAATCTCAAAAGTCGTGGATATTTAAAACAAATTTATTCAAACATTTTAACACATGTTACATTCATAATCTTCAAACACAATGGTTTCAGAAGGAAACCTAGAACGCATATACTGCATGAATGCATTAATTCGCTTCGCATACGGGGTAGCCCATGCAGCTGCACAATCATGCCTGAAGTGAACCCATTGAGTCATAATGGGAGGCATCGGGTAACCATCTATCAATGCAACCTGGACGTAGTGATTATTGTTTAGGTACCCGATAGCGATAGCAACATGTTGATACGACGGTGGTGGAGTAAATCGAAGTGGCAAATACGTAAAGCTCTGTGCACACTTAAAACGTGTAATATCACATTGAACTTCGAAGCAATTAAGAGACCCATGTCTGGCATGGTCATCCAATGCTCAATCAGTGCTCCTCTATCTAATGCAAAAAAGTTCAGTGAGTTGTAAACACGAGTCTACTGGTCATCACTATCAAATATTGCAACATACCGTATCCTGAATGTGTGCAACTCTTCTATTAAGTTATATCTGATAGTTGCCCATGCATCTTTGTGAAAACCAAGACAGACAGCTATCGCCTGAAATCTGCAATTTCCATCAGGTTTTACGTCTTATACATGTATAATGTAAAGATGCAGTATAGGTGGAAACTAACGAACATAGGCATGTATAGAGTAGTTGTAAATAGAGGAGCAATTGGGTCTCGCTGGTTCCTGAAACTGGAAAATATCTGGCTCAACAAACTCAAATGTATCAGTATTAGCACGAGTTGATATGTCTTCTCTGTCCTTCGAGTCGGGGCTCCAAACGAATAACTGTTTATGCTTGGTTCCTGAGAATGAAGGGAATCAGACTCAACGAACACTAATGCAAACGGATTAACACGAGTATTTGTTGTAATTTTTTTTCGAGGAGGGGCGTCCACTGTCACGCCCCGAGCCCGATAATTCGCACATCCCGAGGCGCGACACATGCCCGCGTGGAAATTCGAATCAAACTCATTGACTCTAGGTCCCCACGTACGGAATTTACCCACAGGATATCACGTGTGAGGTTTATAAATCCGTTTATCTGTATTTTTCACCTATATAAATTTTGTCAAATAGATATCCATCCATAATTTATCATGTATCAAAGTATAGAGCATAAGAGTCCATAAGCAATACTTTAAAAGTTCAAGTTCAAGAGATAGGGATAGAAGAAGTAAGTTAAGTTAAAGTTTACAATTCCAAAAGCTAAACAAATCATGAAAACTACTACAAAAGATGTGACAATCCTAGCCACGGTCCATGGTTCATTTATCGTCCAATCTCATAGTACGAATGTCTAGAAGACATCATCAGGAGTCTATTCTGCTACGTTAAGCGGAGGTTCCTCTTCCTCAAGGATCTCCGGGGCAGTGGCGTCGATGTATTCACCTGTAACGCTAAGTATAGCACAATTAGACTAAGCTAAGCAAGACAAACATATACAGTACATATAACATGTAACAAATGAATAGCCAGACATGAATAAATCATAAGAGATCAATGAATGATCACTAGGCAGATCAGTGCATGAATTAGCATGAGACATACGAACATATTAACAAAACTAGTTGGTACATCCACATAAGCTATGTTCTCTCAAGCTAATCATATAACATGAAATAAATGAGAGCAGAATATCAGGACAGGACAGGGTGGTGCTACTAGGAGACAGAGGTACCCAAAATTCTCCATCGTAGACCTAGGGTGCCGGTTAACCTTCAGAATAAATTTCCATCCGCAGAGGGCCAGAAGTTTACTAAACCCACACTTAGCCGGGTCCGACTTAGATATGGTTGAAGCTAAGTGGTGCCGACTCATAGAGTGCAATGTACAAACAACAGAGCAGGTGCAGAATAGTGTTAATTAGATATAGGACAGATGTAGGACATATACAGGACAAGTCATATAGATAACAAATCGGGATTTACTGAAATATGCTGAACAAAGCCAGAAATAAATATAACATAACAGATGTGTAACAGAAAATACATAACTGAACAGAAGCATGATCAAGTCATACAAAAACTGAATGCAATGCATGTACATATAGATCATATATGGAGTCAAGATGTAATTCAAGCCAGGCCTACGGTCTTGGGAACACATGTGGTCTTCACCGTCCAACTCGGGGTAGTATTAGGAGTTCGACATTATCGGGCTACAAGGACCCCTTGGCTTTACATAATTTGGATGTCGAATCCCTTAATAGAACACATTTGGTTCGGTTACAGTCCGAAGAACACAAGGCCCCTAGTGGGTACGGTTGCACAACCCATATCCACAATTAACAAACCCAATGGTCATGATGATAGTTCAGGGTACACATCCTACAGGTCCATCTATCAGGCCAATCAACTAGAACAAACTACGATCCAATACCCGGCTCATTGAAACATTCATTTGTCACAATTATGTAAAATCCAACACTTATTCTTTTTGTTGGTTCTACACATCATGAGCTTTCCAACGGTATGTAGATCTCCAAAAACGGACATACGGTTCAAAAGTTACGGTCGTTGGAATTCTGCATACTGCAGGCATCAGGTTCGCTCGAGCGGACCCCAGACAAAGAGCTGTTCGCTCGACCGGACCAAAAGTTCGCTCGAGTGAACTCTCCCAGAGAGCCCTTCGCTCGAGCGTGCACTCACGCTCGCTCGAGCGAACTGTCAAAATCCTGTGTCCGAAAATCTGAACTGTGCTGTTTCCTTCCAGGCCATTCAAGGCATTCTTCTTGGTTTTAAACCACAACAAATGGGTATCTTTGAGCTTCCAAAATCCTCATAAAAACCATTCAATCCCATATTACATTAACAAGAGAAATCATCCACAAAAATCCATTTTTGAGCAAGAAGAAGGGTGTCTACACATGATTTCATACATTCATGAATCAAACGAGGAAGCATGCATATAAACATGTAAGTTTAACTTGCCTTAGGTGCTTGAAAGCTATCCCACACTCCAAATCCTTTCTAATAAAAAATCCCCAAAAATGCAAGCTCAAATGCCCTAAAATGGTGAAAACGAAAATGAATGAAAATGAATGAGGAAGAAGATGATGCATGCACGAATTTAGGACATTCATATATTGAAAGAAATCAAGAGGGAATGATTTGAAATGAACACAAGGGAAAGGAAGGTGAATACTTACCAAAGAAGAAGATGGAGTACACTTAGAGGCAATGGAGACTTGGAGAAGATGAAGTGAAGATGCAATCTATTCACATGCAAGGATCTTTTGGTTGGTTGCTTGAGATGGGGAAGGAAGAAATGAAGTAGAAGAGGAGTAGAGAAAAACTCTCAGCTGGAAATGAAGAAAGAAGAAGAAGGTAGCTGGAATAGGGTTTTAACCCAACTTCTCCCAGCATTGCATGCAAGTCCACAAAAAGGACAGAATTTGCAAGAAAGGCCTGGGCTGATTAAGTGGGCAGGAAATGAGTATAAATGGATCCAAATTAAATGGGCCAAAGCATGAAAGTTAATGACCATGAAATGCTCTATGCAATACATTAAAAACCCAAAAATCTCTAACACAAAACCCAAAACACTCCAAAAATCATAATCTACCTAGTAAGTGGTCAAACCCCACTAATTCTACCTAATCAAGTCCAATCACAATCAAAACATTCATTAAGCAATTAATCTAAATTAATTAACTCTAAAATGAGATTAAGGCGGGTCGGGGTGTTACATCCACGAGTGTTCGTCTTAAGTGCAGATTCACGAATTGAAGTTGTTGGTGGTGTGATTATCTCCCTCAACTTTCTTAAAAGACTGAATTTATCATGCCTTGTTTGCAGCTGTTCCATGAACACTTGTAGCTCGACGTCACAATTGATGTCATCATCTTGAAAAGACACACACGGTGATAAGTCAAGTCTTCTCCAAAATTTATCTATGGAATCAATTGGTATTGGACGACCATCGTTCAAATATATTGCTTGCTCGTGTGCACATGGCAGTCTGTAGCTCGTACGAAGTCGACATCCGCATTTGTAGGAAACTTCTCCGACATCCTTAGACCGCTCAAATTCCTTCAAAATCAGATGCAATGCGCAGCTTGAAACGAAACCACAGAATTCCTGAAAGTGCGGTATATTGAATCGATGTTGGTGAATAAACAACAGCAATGTCTCCAAATCTGATTGTGATGACTCCAAGTATCGTTTCAACTTCGCATGCTGGCTCTCGACTCTATTAATTGTCTGGTTTTCAAAATGCAGATATCTGTCGGTCATCTCCTTTTACGGTGTCAATCATACATCCTTAAGATAATTAATCATACCTGGAAAGTTTTGTAACACTACTTCAAGGTCCGCCAATTTGTAAATATACACATTCTCACTTTCAGATTCCAGCAACATAATCCACATTTTGTAGAATGCATTCCAAGATTTGTTGTCTGTTATTGATGGCCTGTATTTGCCCAAAATACTCCTATAAATGTGCCACCTATAGAGTAATTTCTTAGCCTCAGGAAATACCTGGGCAGACGCATTCATCAAAGCCAACTCTCTGTCCGTGACAATAACTCGTGAACCGTTGCATCCATCCATTGTTGACCGCAGACGCCTTAAAGCCCAAGTATAATTGAACACTTTTTCTGAGTGCATGAACACGAATGCTATGCAAAATGTCATATTAGTTGCAGTCACGCCGACAATCTCAAGGAAATGCATCATGTACCTGTTTGTTTTATATGTTGCGTCCATCAATAACACGTGCTGGAATGCACGCCATTGCTCTAATGATCTTGGATGTGCGAAGAATAAATCTTCAAGCCCATTGGTTACAGCATTTGTTCGACTCTCGAAAATGTATTCTTCACGTTGTAGGAATGACGTGACAACTTGCATCTGGGTTTTACCGACTTTCTCTGCAGTCCGAAATTTCTAGCGTGCTTTGTATATGGTCCTAAAGGTAGACATGTTGTCCGGATTCCACTTCTTCAACGATGTCAAGATATCTTGTGGCTTTACATTTTTCGTAGACAGATGTACCATCAACTGGATTTCGGGTTTAGAGAACCGACTGGGGTATGGATGTGCCTCCATATATGATGCAGGGGCATGGTTATGTGTTCCACATACCACCCTTACCATCCAGTCATCACCTGTTCACATTTTCACCCCTTTCACTCTGAAAGGACAATCAATTTTTTTTTGTGCCTGTAACCTTCGTGGAAGTTTTCTTGCTTCTGTATGTGCCACCGCGATCACATTGGAACAACAGTCTATGACTCTTCTCGATTATACTATCTCCGACCTTTTAATGACAATTATATATCCTAAATTGGTCAAGTATTTTGAATCCAATCAATTAGAGATTGGCGCGAATTGAATACCTGAAAATGTATTAATTCTGTTAGAAATTAACAACTTTTTATTAAAAATTGACAAAATAAAACATAATTGGAATTGAGTTAATATCATACTATGTCGGTGAAAAATTCGTTTGTAACATTTTCATCTTCTTGTTTTATTTCGTTTCTGAGAATATCATCCTGACAACAATATACATTCACTTAAACATCTGCAGTTAATAAAAAATATTTCCTGAAATAATTAAATAAATGTATATTTACTTGATCACTTGAACCACTTGACAATCGCAGATCATTGGCCCAAATCCTCAATTGATCCAAATTCATATCTTCTGCTGGTATGTATATTGCCAAGAAAAATCATATCTATGTATATATATAGACTAATACATAATGCACACAGGTCTGATGGAACTAAAGAGAGATATTTTAACAGAGAATATATTCCCTGAAAATAGAGAATATATTCCCTGAAACTAAAGTTGACACTTGAGTTGACGACTCCCTGCAGGTGTAAACTGTAAACGTTAACAAATTAAGACACGTATTTACGTCATACGATGAGTCACTTTCTTCTAAGTGAAAAGAAATATGTCATGCACATGTAAAGCTTAAAAGAGTCCAATTTAGATAAAACAAGATGAGACATGATAAGACAACACATGAGTTCATTACGTGTATATGACTAGATTACATAGGCATAGCCATATAGGATGGGTGTAAACGTTAACACCCTTTATAAAATGGTCCAACTTTCAATGTTCCCGTGCTCTCACATCATTATCGTCATCATTTAAGCCTTATCCTATTTATTTTGGAGGCGGACTTGAAGAGTTAATATATACTCTCCCTGTATGACTCCATTAAGAAAAACTCTGTAGCTTTACATTCTAAAAATCCACCAAGATGGTGTGGCTAATCCATCCCATGCAAAAGTCCATAGGGGCTTCTGATGGAACCACACTCACATTTTAATATTCTTCTTGTTTTTTACTTTTAGAGAAAGTTGTGTTTCATCATGATGTGTCACATTTTAATATTCTACTAAGGTCCCACAGAAACAACTTTTTAGCCGCAAAGTACATCCCTCTCCATATATGGATGTACTGTAGAGGGACAGCACTTCTGTTTCCATGTGGCACAGAGATAGTGGTGGCCCTAAGGGTTTGAGAAGCTGAGTTTTGTAGAGCATGTGCCACAAATGTGGATGCTAGAATTGCATCATCCTTCGTTATTGTTTGTATGTACATATATACATTCAAATCCTCCATTCATGAAAAATAAAAGGATTTTCTCCAACAAATTCATCTGAGTCTGTTTATAAGATATAATGTTTTATATCTAGAATGAACCTGCTATAAGATGGATCACATGTTAAATTCTAGATCGTGCATACAAAATAAAGGGAGTAGTACATCACATATTTCACACATGACCAATTTGTCAGTGTGCCCAACTATGAATAAAGTGAGAATTTGACCCAACAAAAAAAGATAATAACTTTGAGCCGTTTGGATTTTAGGTGTTTTCATTAACAATTTTGTCGATCATTCATGAGAGTCTTCTGTCTGCCATGAAGGGGTTTCAATTTAGGAGGGTATATCTAAGCAATCAGATGTAGCTAATCATGCAATCTAAAGTCATGAAATGGACGGTCACAATATAAAGGATGGAGTTTCTGTTTCAATCTATTTTACGTGGTTAGATAGGATGTCTAGGCTATACTGCCACAACAACTTTCACTTGGTTTGAAATTTTGGTATATGGCCGATCTTCAAACACCCTTTTTTATTTGGTGAAGCCAAAGGATCACACATATGCCTTGATATGTATTATTTTTTACTTTTTTTCTATAAGCGTAAAATTCCTCAATCCACAGGAGGATCTCCTTAGGTCTTAATCCAAATGATATAATGAGGAAAACATAAATAATCTGAGAATGAGGAGGAGCTTACCTGACTCCATAGTTCTTTCTCTTTAAAGTGACAGAAGCTCCTTACAACTCCTTTACCTTTGCTATTCTTCCTTGCTTAGTGATGGAGGCCAATAAACTATTAACCAAAGGAATTACCTAAGGGATCCTTTTATAGGAGATTCCTACACATCAAGGAGCGATTTAATCTCAACCCATTATTAGTTTATTGGCAAGTGAGCTCAAAGTAATTAAGTCTCTTAAATGTGCAGACAAGTGAGTATGATTAAAGATCCTTAATGGGCTTGTGGTCATGTGGGTCTACCCATTTAATCTAACATTTTCCCTTAAAAAAGAATAGACTATAGAGAGGATCCATACTCATCTATGAATAGCTGTGTCTATTCTCGGCGAGTATTGAGTGAAGTACAACTTAGGGCCTGCTTGTATGCAAGAATTGTGAGAATTTTACAATGTTGAAGTCATCGTTGAATTGACTTACACATTAGAGGGGTCATGCCGATGATGCTACTTAGATTAAGAATATGAATACTTTTGTTATTTAATAAGGTTTGCTCCTTAGGGTTTTATTTCCTTTTTTGTTTGGGTTTACTTTAGTGGGTTTGAGCCCGACTTTTTAATCGATTTGATCAATCGATCACAAGCACAGGTTCTACCGTTAGAACCCTCACTCTTCAGTTATGCAGAATTGGTAGAAACTACCCCCCCTCCCAACCCAAGAAATAGGATTCTCTTCTTCTCTATTTCCTCTCTACAAACTCAAGACCAAGGCCCCTCTGTTATGAGATGGAAACAGAAATAGATCGTCTCTCCCCTTTCGGCAAGTAACGACAGAACCTGCCTCTCACTTACAATCCAAGAATCGACCAAAACCCTAGGACCGGCCTTTTCCTCTCTCCTACATCAAGACTTGCGCATGATCCTTGATCTGCATGAGTTTCACATAAGATTGACACCGGCAAGAAATATGTCATGCCACGATCATCGCACAGGGCTCATGCAAGCCTTTTCTTCTCTAGGTCTGGTAACCCACTCTAATACCACTTGTTAAAGGAGAAAGGAGAGGAAAGAGGGAGCGCAAGAAACCCTATTTATTGCATTCTACTTAGTTGAATTACATCATATTAATTTATAGAAAATCAAAAGGAAACCTGCTAAAGTAAATCCTAACCAAAATATATAGAAAACATAACCCCAAAAAGTAAACCTAATTAATTACTTAAAACTCTAATCTAGTTAGCATCACTAGTCCAATCCCTCCGATGCATGTGTTGAACCAACAATGACTTCAACATACAATTCGAAAGTGACACTTCAAAGTCTGGTTTACAAAGTCTCACTTTCAAAGCAGAGAATTAAAAATCAAGTTTGTGAATTCCCCAAATGTTGTTTATCACCTAGATTAAAAAATATTTAAGTACAATGTAGCATTTTGTAAATTTGAATCTTGGGGCTTTTACAAGCCAGAAGTGACAGTTAAGTGGCTAGTTTTATGAATTTTAAATATTTAACCGAGAATTTAGAACTCTCTTTATAAATTCACCAAATGGTGCCCACCACTTGGTTTCACAAATACTCAAAATCCAATTTAGCATTTTAAAAACTAAAATTTTGACAATCCTATAAGCCCAAGGTGATGCTTCAAAGGCTAGTTTTATGAATTCTCACTATTCAAGGATTTTATGAATTTTCCTAATGTAGTCCACCACATTTTGAAAACTGAAATTCTAAGAACTTTAAAAACCAAAAGTGGAATTTGACGGTCTGGTTTTTTATATTCTTTCTATTCAAACATGAAATTCATAGTTGTATCCATGAATTCCTAAATGAAGTCCACCAATGTTGTATTATGAAAACCAAAATTTAGAGGATTTTATTAGCAAAAAGTAACATTTTATAGAATGATTTTATGAACTCTCACTATGAAAATAGGTATTTTAAAACTCTATTTATGAATCCCTCAAATATTGTATACCATGTCATTTTAAAAATGCTCAAACATAATATACCATTTTAGAAAGTGGGATTCTCAAAACTTTACATGACATAATTGACAGTTCACAGGCAATTTTAAGAATTATTGCTATCCAAACAAGGAATTTAGAATTCTACTTATGAATTCACCAAATGCTATCCACCAACTTGTTTCACAAATGTTCAAAAACCATATAACATTTTTCAAAATTAACTTTTTTACAATCCTATAATCCAAAAGTGACACTTGAAAGGTTTTTTTTTTTTTCATGAATTCTCACTATGCAAATAAGGACTTTGGAGTTCTATTAAAAAAATTACTTAAATGTTGTGCACCAGCTCAATTAGAAAATGCACATATAAAGTGTTGCATTTTGGAAAAGTGGAATTCTGAGGATTCTACATGCCAAAACCGACAATTCACAAATTGGTTTTATGAATTCTCACTATTTAAATTAGGAATTCAAAAACTTTCTAATGAATTCCTCTAAAGTTGTCTACCACCTACATCGCAAATGCTTAAGTACAATGTAGCATTTTAAAAAAAAAATCTAAGAATTCAAGCCAAAACTGATATTTTGCAGGTTACTTTTATAAATTCTAACTATTCAAAGAAGGAATTCAAAACTCTATTTATCAAATATTCGAATGCTCTCCACTAGCTAGTTTCACAAATGCTTAAGTATGGTGTAGCATTTTTTAACTGAAACTTTGATAATTTTCAAGCCAAAAGTGACATTTCACATGCTGGTTTTATATATATATATATATATATATATATTCTCACTAATCAAACTTGAAATTCATAGTTGTTTATGGATTCTTAAATTCTATCTTCTAATGCAACATTTTGAAAATTGGAATTCAAAGAGTTTTTTACAAGCAAAGAGTAACATTTCAAAGGCTAGTTTTATGAATTCTCTCTATCCAAATAGGAATTTTGGGATTTTACTCTTGATTTTCTCAATTGTTGTCCACTACCTAATTTCAAGAATTCTCAAATAAAGTTTAGAATTTTGTAAAATGGGATTTTTAGAATCTACTTCTAAAAATTGATAAGTTGCATGCTGGTTTTATAAATTCTAACTATTCAAATAAGAAATTCATAATTCTACTTATGAATTCCTGGGTTTGCTTGGATAGGCAAGAAATAGAGTAAAGTGAAGTTAAATAGGCGCTAAAGTGAATTCCCTACAGATGAAGTATTGTTGTTGGCCATGTGTATATCCATTTTCCTTCAACCCTAAATACTCTTATTGCCTTGCGTAAAAGTCAATTCTACTCAAAATCTTAATGTCACACCAAGCATCCAAACAGAGTGAAGTGAAGTACTCTACCTTAACTTCAACCTACTTCTCCTCCACATCACTCCTCATATTAAATCTACTTCACTTTACTCCACTCATCATTTATCCAAACTGGCCCGGTTGTCCACCACCTATATCAGAAATGTTAAAATACAATGTCACATTTTAGAAATTTAAATTTTAAGAATTCTAAAAGTTGAAAGTGGCATCTCACAAGTTGGTTTTTGGATTCTCACTATTCAAACAAAGGATTCAAAATCCTATTTTCAACTTTTTAATTGCTATCACTAATTGGTTTCACAAATGCTTTAGTACAATGTAGAATCTTTGAACTAAAGTTCTAAGAATTCAACAAGCCAAAAGTGACATTTCACAGGCTAATTTCTTGAATTCTCACTATTCAATTTAGAACTTCTACTTATGAATTCACCAAACTGTGTCAACCACCTAGTTTCACAAATGGTTAAGCACAATATAGCAATTTAGATATTGAATGTTGTGAATTCTACAAGCCAAAAGTTATATTTCACATGCCATTTTTTTTAATTCTCATTATTCAAATAAGAAAAACCAAAATTCTACATACGAGTTTCCCAAATTGTATCCACCATCTGCTTCGTAATGCTCAAGTACAATGTATTCTTTTGGAAACTCGAGTCCTAATAAGTTCTATAAGTCAAAAGTGACATTTCTGAGGGCTATTTTATGAATTCTCACTTTTTAAATGGGAGAAGCTTGATCTGCTTTATGAATTGGGAATTTTACCAAATAAATGGTCATAGGCATATATTTGAAAGTGCAACTAGGTTCAATGAATAAGTCCGAGAGGCGGGGGGGGGGGGGGGGGGGGGGGTGAATAGGACAAAAGGAATTCTAATGCCAATTTTAAACTTATTAGCCCAATTTTAATCTTAATTTGGAATAATAATTACACATAACAAAATAACATATTCGAATTATAAGTTCAATGTGTGTGTGCTTAAATAATCAGAGACACTCTAATTTGAAACAATATAGTAAGCACAAGAGATAAAATGGCACAAGAGATTTATAGTGGTTCAGTCACACAGACCTACATCCACTCTCAAGGGTCACACAGTCCCTTGGTTCTACTATAAAGAATCAAACTACACAAGTACTGATTCTAACTCAATTTTGTTATTGAGGTTCGATCACACAAATCTAATCCCCACACATAATTTTTTAGAGTGGTGGACATACACAGATTCAATCCACTGTAACAAAGATATAAATTTGAATGGAGGGCGAACACTTGCCTTTGATGAAGATCGAAAGTGTTCGAGGAAGCTTTTGACTGTGATCGAAACTTTTTACCTCTTACAGCTTGCTTGGTGTTGATGATGAAACTCCATTGAGATGCACAACCAAGTTGTAGAGGTTTGATTTCTAGGGCAGAAATGAGAGATAGCTTTAGGGATTAGGATACCCTAGATTTGGCTTCTCAAAGCACACTCCTTAGAGCTAAGTAAGCCCTTGGATTTTTCAAGATAGAATCTAAGTGTGTTTGGAAGAAGCTTTGAGAGCTTGGGAAATGTTTACAAGAATTTAGAACAAAGGCTCTTCAAAAATTGGACTCCTTAATGTTGAAAATGAGCTTCAGGTATTTATAGAAAAAATCCAACGGATAGTTCCAACGGTCACTTAAGACATCGTAGGGTGTACCTGACAGGAACACTATTTCAACGTTTGAAATTTGATAAAAACCATGACATAAGCAATGTTTTGGTGAGGCCTTATATGAAATATGAGTATAAATATGAGGGAACTTTTGTAGGAAAAATTATTAAAGAAATCAAAAGCACACCGGTTTTGACAACTTTATATTTCTTTATTAATTTATAAAATATTATTTATTGTTAAGTTTTTATAAATACTCATGCTTCTAAGCCTCAATGTGACCTGGTGTTATGATCATGTTGGATGCCTTAGGACAGGTGGACTTAGGGGGTGAACTGCTAACCGCATGAGGTTGGCTGGCCGAAATCTGGGGTCATTTTTTAGTTTTAAACAAGCTCAAAAAAATCTTCTAAGAACCTATCAAAATAACAATTTAGCCTAGGGTTTTTAGGGTCACTAAGGCGTATGGTTTCGGTCCTAATTACCTGATCTTGGTTGGCACATCTTGATGTTGATCTTTGACGAAACCTGGCCTTTCCAAAAAGCTTTGACAGACCTTTTGAATTGAATCTTCTTTGAAGTACTTAAGAGACAATGTCTTCAGAACTCTTTGGCACGGAATTGACAATAAAGACAGTGCACTTGAAAATGTGGCACTAACAATCTCCCCCTTTGTCAATTTCGTGACGAAACCAATTAAACTTATACATCTTTAAAAGAGTAGACTTAAAAAAAATCATACATTATACACAAAGTTCATAAACTTTCACATATGATTTTCAACAATAAAAGGATAGGGAAGCAGAAAGAATGTGTATGATCTTATTCATTTTTGCTTGAGAAGAATTTCCCTGTTTCCCCCCCTTTGTACCTGCAACATATGAAACTGAGGAGATACTCTCCCCCTTTATACCTGCAACATATGACACTGAGGAGATACTGATTGTCTCCCCTCAACGAAGATTATTTCTCCCCCTTTTTGTCATAAATTGACAAAGAGATGTATAAACTGAGAGAAACTTTGGAAGCTAATCCAAAGATTAGAGAACAAAAGGTAGATAATCCATGCAAGCATAGATAATAGATGGGCCTCGATTAGACAGGGCCGAGAGCATTCAAGTTCATCCCCCACAATTCTTACTGGTCCTAAGTGAGCAACCCAAATTCATGCACATCACGAAAGCCCCAGCCCACCCAAGCCAAGCCCGTAAAGAAATATACTCTGGAACCACCCATGTCCGACAGAACCTGCAAAGGCTAGAGGCCTAGATTTATCAACTGGATGCTGAAGGAGATTCAAATTCGCTGGATGTTGTTGACAAACGAGAAAAATAGGGACATCCCACATTTAATTTCACTGGCTTAGCTAAGTAGCTTTTAAAAATATGCATCCAGCATATTTTCAATCTGGAAAAGTAAGATTTGAAGAGATGAGGGTTTATCTTGTTCGAAATCCATCTTTATAAGAACAGTCTTAACTCTATCTAATTTATATCAAAACTCCTTCTTGTCATCTACATTCTTATTCCACAAAGTTTCAATGGCTCAACAATTTCCTTTTAGTACTTCTTGTGATCAGGAGATGAGGTATTCTTTACCTCAATCCCAAACTTTTTCTGCATTTATTTTAGGTTCCATGACACCAAGGCGACAAAGAGAAAGTTTTGGCTAATAAATCGGATCAAGACGCCATTTATGAGCTTGTGAGTTTTGGAACTCAATACTCATCATCCATTGTCTCATTTTCCGATCGGTTGCAGTCCAAAACTCGTAAGAAAGAAAAGTTTATTGAGGAAATCGATGTACTGCAACGGCTTCTTCTCGAGTCTAATAGAAAAATAGTAGAGTTGAAGCAACAGAATAAGGATTTAAAATCATTGCTTACCTCTTCAATTCGATTGCCTAATCCTTTAGATAAGGATTGCATGATGATCTATGAAAAGCAAAAGCATTTGAATGATGAGGCTAGAAGTCTCAAATTTTTGTAAGACATTGAGAAAAATATACAATAAATATTCATGGCATGCATCATTTTGATTTCTCTTCTAATCATGCATAGTCTATTTTCTGGCCGGGGTTTTGTCAAAAAAGTCTGCCAACTGATCGTATGTGCTTGTGAATTCTAGTACAATATTACCCTTCTGCACATGATCTCTAAGAAAATGATATCTAATTTGAATATGCTTAGTCCTAGAATGGTGTATTGGGTTCTATGAAAGATTTATAGCACACAAGTTTAAAATCCTTAAGTTGTTGCTTCATGAAATGAACTTGAGCACAATAACTACCTCCAACAACATACTCTGCTTCAGCAGTAGATAGTGCAATAGAATTTTGCTTTTTACGGAACTATGAAATAAGTTCATGACTTAAGAAATGATATGTTCCACTTTTTTTAAATAATTTTTTTTTAAAATTAAACACATAAAAATAATTAAATGAAACTAATACATATAAAACAAATAAACAATAAGAAATTATTTAACAACACAAATACCAAGGAATTTTTCATGTTTTCAAATTTTGAAACATCCGATGGTTTTGTCAGAATATCTGCACGTTGTTTCTCAGTAGAAATATGGTCCAAAACTATGACTCCCTCTTCAACCAATTCTCTAATGAAATGATGTCGAATATCAATATGCTTAGTTCTAGAGTGTTGGACAGGATTTTTGGAAATATTGATAGCACTGGTGTTATCGCAATACAAATTCATATTACCTTGTCCAATACCATAGTCTTTCAGCATTTGTTTCATCCATAACATTTGAGTACAACCACTTCCAGCTGCTATATATTCTGCTTCAACTGTGGATAGGGAAATGGATGACTGTTTCTTGCTGTGCCAAGTAACTAGACAGTTTCCTAGGTAGAAGCAACCACCACTAGTCGATTTTCTATCATCCACATTTCCAGCCAATCGGCATCTGAGTATCCAGCAATATAAGTAGATGAATTATATGGATACCATAAGCCATATCCTGAAGTCCCGGAAACATATCTAATGATTCTCTTAACAGCTTTCAAATGAGCTTCTTTGGGATCAGATTGATATCTGGCACAAGCTCTTACACTGAAAGCAATATCAGGTCTACTAGTTGTAAGATATAATAGGCTCCCTATCATGCTTTTATACAAACTAGGATCAACATTCTTACCACTCATATCCTTAGATAATTTGAGAGTTGTGCTCATGGGTGTGTTCATGTGCTTGGCTAAATCTAATCCAAGCCTTTTGACCAATTCTTTAGCATACTTGGTCTGAGAAATAAACATTCCATTAGTCAGTTGTTTTATTTGTAATCCTAAAAAGAAATTATTTCGCCAACCATGCTCATCTCAAATTCAGATTTCATAAGATTAGCAAATCTTTCTATTAAATCATTACAAGTAGATCCAAACACAATATTATCAACATAGATTTGAGCAATCAAAATAGTGTCATTTATTCCTTGAATAAATAGAGTTTTATCAACACTTCCCCTTTTAAAATTGTGATCAAACAAAATTGAGTGAGTCTTTCATACCAAGCTCTAGGAGCTTGTTTGAGACCATAGAGAGCCTTTCTAAGATAATACACATGATTAGGCTCCTTAGGATCTTCAAACCCTTTAGGTTGCTCAACATAAACTTCTTCTTCTAATATGCCATTTAGAAAAGCACTTTTCACATCCATTTGATATAATTTAAATTTCAAAGGGCAAGCAATGGCAAGTAAGATTCTAATGAATTCAAGTCTAGCAACAGGAATAAATGTTTCTTCAAAGTCTATTCCTTCAATTTGGGAATATCCCTGGGCAACCAGTCTGGCCTTGTTTTTAACTATGGTACCATTTTCATCAAGTTTATTTTTGAAAATCCATTTGGTACCTACAATATTTTTGTCAATAGGCCTAGGTACTAATTCCCATTCTTCATTTCTAGTAAATTGATTTAGCTCTTCTTGCATAGCATTTATCCAACAATCATCAGAGAAAGCTTCATTAACAATTTTAGGTATAATGATAGAAGTAAAGCAAAGATAACTAATAATATTTTCCAATTTCCTTCTAGTCTTGACATGCCAAAGGATCTCCTAGAATTTGGTCCATAGGATGATGTTTCATATTTACCAAGTCCTTAGAGATTAGAGGCTCATCCAGCTTAGCTGTTGGGACTTCCATCTCATCATTATCAGGGTTTTCTTGATTATTGGAATCTTTTAATTTGTCATCAATGACAACATTTATAGATTCTTGTATGGCTCTAGTGTTTGTGTTCAAAACTCTGTATGCACGACTGTTTTGAGAATAGCCAATAAAAATGCCCTCATCACTTTTTGAGTCAGATTTGCTCAAATGTTCTCTATCCTTGAGAATATAACATTTACTACCAAAAATTTTAAAGTAGCTAATGTTTGGCCTTTTCTCATGCAATAATTCATAAGCAGTTTTGTTCAAGCAAGTTCTCAAGTACACCCTGTTTATGATGTAACAAGCTGTATTCCATGCTTCAGCCCATAGATCTCTAGGGAGTTTCTTTCCATGAAGCATAACTGTGGCCATCTCTTGTAAAACCCGATTCTTTCTTTCAGTAACTCCATTTTGTTGAGGAGTTTTAGGGGCAGAAAAATCATAGTGAATTCCATACTTATCACAGTATTTTTCAAATCTAGTATTTTCAATCACCACCATGATCACTTCTTATTCTAGCAACTACTCTTCCTTTTCAACTTGAATTCTTTTCACAATCTTTTGAATTCAGCATATGCATCAGATTTTTCCCTCAAGAATGCAACTCAAGTAAATCTGGAATAATCATTAACAATAACAAGGAAGTATTTTTTGCCACCTCTACTCTCTTTCTTTGTTGGACCAACCAAGTCCATATGGAGAAGCTCTAAGGATCTAGAAGTCTTCAAGGACTTAGTCTTTTTGTAAGAGTTTCTGATTTGTTTACATTTTTAACACTCTCCACAAACTGTTTTTGACTTCCTGCTAATTTTTGGAAGGCCCTTTACATACTTGTTTAAATTGGACAAGTCTCTATGATATTTGGAATGTTTTAAAGATCTCTGAAAGCCCACTTGGTTGAGGTGAAGATGACTAGTGTGGAATCTCCTATACCTTAGATGGAGAATACCATTGTGGAGATTCACCACTATTATGTAGTATTGGATCTCCACCATGTTTCATTTGGATGGAGAAAACCATTTTAAAAAGAAGAAAAAATTGTTAGTTCAATGTTTATTTTGATATTATCATTCACTTCATCGGAGTTTCTCCGTCCCGTTTCTTATGAGAGAACCATTTCTGCTACAATTTTCAAAATGTGGTTGAGAAGTTTCCTCCTCTGAGAGAGATCCAAACAAGAGAAATCACATATTTCATTATCTTAGGTGCTTGGGGATATGCAGGAGTTGTCTCTTATGATCCTAAGGCATGTTATTACATCCATCTATATATATATATTATGTTGGCACTTATACCTCATGTGGTGGTATTGCTTTATCTCCCACAGAAACAACCAGGTATCAACCTTGATTTGGGTGCGTGTGAGTACTGTAATTAGGAAAAAAAAAAAACAAAGGTAAGGGGATGAAGGATATAAGATGGGAGGATAGAAATGATGAATGTGAGGTTGAGATGTAGATGGAACTGGACTTCCTTGGGATTGGAATTACAAGGTTGATGGTTAGGTTCTCATTTCTCATCTTTAAATGGGAGATTATTTGATGAGTATTTTGGATATTCACCTTGTAAGACCCCGACCCCTAATTTTCTTGATTTGTGTGTTTTTAATTGTGGGTTAGTTCTTTAAGTGAGTTTTGATTCTAATTGAGTTGGTTTGTGATTTAGTTTAGTTTTCTATAGCTTTAGGAACTTTTTAGAGCCGTTGGACATAATCAGACACGTGTAATCATGGGATGATAATTCTGGTTTTCCAATTTAATCGTGATTTTGTTCTCATCTGAATGTTTTTATTATTTTCTACAACTTTTGTTTTCTGCCCGTCTCAGAAACCTGTGTTTTGATCCAAAAGGGTAAATCTGACTTTTCACACTAAATCTGGACACATATTTCGAAATCCCAAAACCTTGTCAAAATCATACTTTTTGGAAACTAGATATTTCGAGGATCATATTATCCTTCTTCGTCAATCTCGTCCGGGACCCGCAAGACCATGTTTTGGACATTTTAAGTTTCAGCTGTAATGGGTCCCATTTTCAAGTTACTTAAGTCTTCTTCTCCCTCACCCATCTTCACTTTCACTTTTCCTGCAACACTTTTGACCGAGGGCTGGAGGAGAAATCCCTCTTTTTCCCTAAGCTTGTTTCTCTTGGATCTATGGCTAGGAAGCTCCATTTGCAAATCTAAGACCACCTTTCTCCTCCCTTCATCTCAAGCTACAGTTGGATACAATTTGGAGCAGAATCCTTGCAACTTTTCACCTTCCCCCAGCTGTTCTTCTCTTGTTCAGCTAGCTATAAGTTAGAGTTCAGCTTCTCCTCTTCTATAGAGTCATTTCAGCTCATGAAGAGCTGTTTTCTTTAGCATGCAAACCCATTTTCGAATTGGGTCTTTTTTTTTAAGATTTTGTTGGATTTTGAGGTGGCTTTCTTAGGGCTTTTTGTAGACCTTGGTTTAGCTGTAGGAAGGATCCTCGAGGAGATTTTTGGTTTGACATTGGGCTAAGGCAAGTGAATAATTAAACTGATCTTGGAATGCATGCAACTGAACTTGTGTTTCTTTTTCAAAGTTTGATGTGAAATTTCTATTTCATTGAGTCATTTTCTTTGGCTATGCAAGGTGGATTTCCTAAAGGTTTTTGTGTTCAGATTATGTGCAGATTTCTGCACTGTTATAATAATGATCAATCATATTCAGATTCCTGGAATTTTTGTGTTCAATCATGTTCAGATTTCTGCATGATTTTTGTATTCAAACATGTTCAGATTCCTGCAATTTTTATATTCAATCATGTTCAAATTTCTGCAGGATTTTTGTGTTCAAACATGTTCGATTAGATTCCTGCAATTTTTGTATTCAATCATGTTCAGATTTCTGCAGGTTTTTTATGTTCAAACATGTTCAGGTTCCTGCAATTTTTGTATTCAATTGTGTTCAAATTTCTGTAGGATTTTTGTGTTCAAACATGTTCATATTTCTGCAGTTTTTGTGTTCAATCATGTTCAGATCTTGTTTAACTTTCTGCAGGGTTTTGTGCTCATCATAACATTGAAAAGTTCTGGTCAATGGTTGTTTTACAAAGCTAGATTTTAGATTTTTGAATCCCTGTATTTACCTCTCTTAATATCTGATTTTCCCTTGTCATTTGTGCATGGAATGAGACATTTTTAGTGTTAAATGGACGATTGATTCAAGCTTGAAAGAACTAAGATTTGATGTTGAAGTTTGGTTGGAAAAGAGTGGAAGAAGAGATCCAAAACAGTGCAGAAAACAGCCCCAGCGAGACCAGCCGGCAAGCTTGCTCGCTACAGCGAGCCTGGGCCCGCTTTATCGAGCCCACTTGCTGGGAGGGTCCGCTCGAGCGGACTAGCGGACCCAAGCCCACTCGAGCGGGCCCAGCCCCTACCCCGCTTAGATTTTTGGGCCTGTTTGATGTTTTCTCTCAATTGGTTGGGCTTGTTTGCTGCCCCATTTGTTTGGATGGGCTGAATACTCCTCTTCTCACTAATGGATGCGTTATTAAATCCAAAAACTTGCTTGGAAGAAATAAGGAGAAATTTGAAACACATTTGATTATGGAACTTAAGAATGAAATAACGTGAAGTTTTAACTTGATATTGTGCATTGGAAACCTGATTGTTGTTCTAACTTCAGAGGCACCAATTCTAATTTATTTCTAACATTTGGGTTTCAAATACACAAGGATCAATAGAAGGTCTTAGCATATGCTTGATACGCTTTGTTTTTCGAATTTTAGTTTTGATATCCCAAAATATCATTGTGTATTGTTTTGAATTTCAAGTACAAACTCGTTTGAGGAATTGTTTCAAGAATCATAGTCGTGCTCTCGGTTTGAAATTTCAAGTATAAGTTCATTTGAAGATTTGTTTTTAGAATGAAGTAGGGGATCACTTCCTAAGCTTGTTATGCATATATATTATGCCTTTTTGCTAGCCGTGCCTTGTTTCGTTTTGACGGGTGATTTCCACTTAAATTTCAAGAAGCTTGATAAGTATATTGTCGTGTTTGTGCATTCATGATCCAAAGTAAATACCACTAAGCTTAGACTGGCCCTTCAGTCTGATCCACTGTCTGGGGGTCCTTAAACTTATGAACTGTCTGCAGACTAATCGTGTATTCTATACACATCGTGTGTGTTCCAGTTCCGCGGTCGGCCTCCCCGTCTACCTTGTGTAGTGTGGGATCGTGTTTTGCGTGTTGTTCTTGTCAAGCGTGTAACGCCCCAATTCCGGATACCGAAAAAATCGTCAAAGTACCGAAATTGGCGCGCTACTTCCCGGAAAATCCGAGAACTTCCAAGATCGTAGGTCCGCAGTGAGGTCCAATTTAAAACTTTTTGAACAATAATGTAACAATAGTTGTTATCGCGGAAGCGTATTATAAGCGGAAGCCATACAGAGATAGCGGAAGCATAAGGTATCATTGTATATGTGTCAAATGTAGAAGGGCTGAAGTCCAGCCTAGATGTATAGTGATAACAAATCAAAGTTTAATTACATATTTTTCATTATTACCCAACTCACAACAAATGTCTCTCAAAACCCTAAATAAAAGAACGCTCAAACCCCTGCAGCTGGTGTCGGCTCTCCACCTTCCGGCTCGACCTCATGGTCGGCCGGCCCCCATCCGTAGTCGCCTACTACGGGCACCTCAACGAGTGCGAACGCATCGCCCTCGAACTCGGGGTCAAGACCTAAGCACCAAGAGTGGGTCAGATCTAAAGATCTGGCAAGTCACAATATGCAGATAATATAGAATGTATGCATCAAATGAGTAGAGACATGTATAAAGTTAAGAGAGTAACAAAGGTACATATGCTATGCAGTCGTGCAAGATAACCATGTAGAATCATAATAAGTATAACAGTAATAAACCTACACAATATGGCACATCCACATAAGCTGGTCACCGCGGGATATTATGCCGCGGCCCTCCCATACTGAACACAGTCGCGGTAGGGATCCTAAGCTAATGCTAGGGATTACTAACCCCGCAAAATATCATCAACATCATCCACAACGACCGGAACCGGCATCACACCGTCCGTCCCAACAGTGCTCATCATGATAGCCACACAATCCTCTCAATAGCTCCTACCAGTGATGATCAGTCCAACTGGCTAAGCTTAAATCAACCGAGTGAATGTTTATGCCGACTTAGGAAACAATAAAGGTCTGTGTCTGTCTAGGCTTTGCCTTGGGCGAGCAAGGTCCTAACAAGTCTCTAAAAGGTTCAAGTAATCCATGGAACATGATCCAAGTTCAAGCCCAATTATTGGATCCATACCAAGGCCCACCATATACATGGTCTGGTTTAGAACAGTCCAAATGATATACAAGTCCATATCCATTAACATATAATCCATCTATATCCATAATGGGTTACAAGCCCATTCAATCTAACATCTCCCATCTAGGGTAATCCACACCCAAACTTAGGCCAACAAAAGGGCCCGCCTAGCCACAGACACGGGTCAATGTTCACCCCAATCACACTACCGGGTCACCTCTAAGTAGTCCTAGGTTTAGGTCCTCCATTTTTCCATTTAATTAATAGGTATAAGCAAACACAAGGACAATAGAGTGACAATGATAATATGAGGAAGATGAACCTCCAAGTACACGAATCATAGGGCGATAGCAACAGTCCAACCTAGGTAAATGGTCCACTTTCGGATACAGGTCCATCTCAGGTAATTCGATCTTTAAGTGAAACCACAGATGCTAAGGAATATTGTGTTTGGTGCTTAGAAGGTATGTGCATCATTAGTAACGTATAAAGGTCGAATCATCTCAGATTACATAACATGGACCCTAATCAGTGGACCCCACGAGTCAAGGCTGAGCTATACCATTGACTCGTGGTTAGCACAATGATGGAGTCATTTGGATGGTCAATGGGCCCAACAAACGATCACAACATGAGAAACTAAAGTCTGGAAAACTTACTGTACACAGTGTGCTCGATTGATCTCCTGGCCTGGGGTCAACCCGGCACACTGGGATCAGAGAGTATTCACCCTTCAGGTATAGTCCTGAATTATTGGAATTTCCAGTGTGTTCGGTCAACCTCCTGGCCTGGTCGGTTAACCGCGCACACTGCAAATTCTGGCTAAGGGGGTGTCCCAGGTTTCAGTTTCTCTCTTTCTAAAATTCCTGATCTCGGTTACCTGGTCTCGGTCTTTTGGCTCGGAGCTTGGATAAGTACTGAGCTTGGTCCAGCACTGGGCTCGGTTAAGCACTGAGATCGGTCAAGCACTGAGCTCGGTTAAGCACTGAGTTCGGTCAAAGCACTGAGCTCGGCTAAGACGCTGAGCTCGGCCAAACACTGAACCCGGCTAAGACACTGAGCTCGGCCAAACACTGATCTCGGCTAGAACACGGAGCTCGGCCAAACACTAAGCTCGGTCAATCTACTGAGCTCGGCCAAACAACTAAGCTAGGTCAACCACATACACTGATTTCTGGGTCTGAGGAAAATCCAGATTATGCACAAGGGTTCTGATTGGGTTCCAAAAGGGTTAAGGGACCTCTCTCTAATTAATGGGTCTAAAGGTATAAATTAGAAACTAAGGATCTTATTTTAATTAATAAGACTAATAGGTTTTATTTTAATTAAAGAAACTAATTGGTCAAGGTACTTAATTAATATACTAACCCATGGTAAGAAGGAAGCCTAGGTCACTAGGTCAAGGGGTCTCATTAAAAAGGCTAAGGTTTAATTTTCTTATTTAATAAAAAACATAGGTTTGATTAATAAAACATATAGGTCATTAGATTAGTGGGCCCCACGGGTCCCAGTCTTAGATCAGGACTCATCATCAGGTTCATTAAGCAGACCCTGATCCAATGTCCGGATCTGATCTGAAATCAAAGACCTACTTGGGCCCCACAAGTTGATGGATCACAATTTCTCCATGCTCCCTCATTTCTTCCTTTTTCACATGCACCCAAGGACTACCAAACCTCCCATCATCTCTTTCTTTTACACAAGACGTGTGTTCTGTAACAGAACCTGTGTTCTGTTACAGAACATACACGACGACGCCCAGGGTTCATCATCCACAAGCGATGGCCCACCTCTGATCAAAACCTTGATCAGTCTTTCCCCTTAGGGTCGCCCAGGGCCCCTCTATCAGATGTGGGGTCCTGATTCCATAGGTGGCCCACATGGGCCCCACAGTACCCAAAAAACGGAATAAATCCTTGCCACGAATTGGGTTTAACTAGTTAGTGTCCATCACATGGATCATGGCCCTTCCTTGGTCAAATCCCGATCAGACTACATCTCCATGGTCGCCCCACCATATCAGGTCTGATGGGTGGTCTAGATCTGTGATCAGATCAATATGTGGGTCCCGCAACAGTTCAAGCCAAAACTGGGTTTTACTTTTAATACGTTTCCTACTCTGATCAGGTGCTGGATTGAGGGCAATGGGGTATCCACACACCATGGGACCAGCCCCTTTAGGGTCGCCGGTGCGTTCTCTATCAGATCCACGGCTCGGATTTACCATCGGGTGGCCCACCTGGGTCCCGGTCTCCACACAACAAAGTGGGTTTTTCACTGTTTCCTCTTCGGAAACCTGATACAGAACACCCCTCCTCTGGAATTCTCCTTCTCACCCATTTTCCATCCATTTCAACAAACAAAACCAGAATACCACTCCAATTCCCAACCATCCATCAAACCATCAATGGCCAAAGAAAACCACAAGACAAGCTCAAAAATATATCTAACATGTACAGACAGAATTGGAATTTGTAGAATCAAGCGGAACATAAATCATGCATTCTAAGTTATTTACATAGAGTTACTTGCCTTGATTAGTTGCAAACAGGAGGAAGAGAGAAGAAGAAGAATAGAAACCACTTATATAGGGAAGAATTCCAGCAGCAGGGAGGGCACAGTTGTTGATCGTTGGAGAAGAAGAGGGAAAGAGAGATGAATAGTGTTCTAGTTTGGTAGGGGAAGGCATAGTTTAAATAGGTTGGGATTTTTGGGTTTAGGACAAAAAAGCCCTTAGGGTTTAAAATGGGATTAAGGTTAGGGTAAGGGTGCTTTGGTCATTGGGTAGTTCTAGAGAATTCCTAAGAAAAACCCCTTATTAATCTACTAAACACATAATTAAACTAACCTAATCTATAACCTATGAAAAATGCATAACTAGCCCCCACTAAGCCCCCCCCATAATTAATATAATTAATATATTAAGCTAATATATAGTATTCAAATTCAAATGGAGGGCCCACAAAGGGGTGGGGCCTCACAAAGCGTGCTCACTCTTATTATCATGTATGATGGAGAAAGGATGAGCTCTATGAGGATTTACTATTTATGATATATTATGTACTCGTGCTAGTTTTGTTTCGTACTTCGTTCATGGATTTTCGTATTGGTGAAATATATCTTAGTCATGTTCATGTTTTAAAGTTCATTAAATTGTTTTAAATATTGTTTCTCTTAAACTCTGATTTTTGTATATACTCATGCTCAATTTATTCACTTGCTAGACCGTCGTGTCTGATATACTATACTTTGGTGCTCTAGGTAGCAGGTTTCCATCCTGAGCTAGCACGTGTGCAGATGGTTGTTGAGCCATGAGTTTTGCAGGCTTGTTGTGTCAGCGATGTCATGTAGACATCGTGCTTGACTCCGAAGTTACGTTACACACTTGGGTAGTATTTGTTTAGCTTGTTATTCTGTACGGCTTTTGTTAATCTTTTTCTTGGGAATGTAATTAATGCACTGGTTAAAATTATAACTTGAATATGTTCGGGTAATGATAAGCCTGTTACTGTCAGCTCTGTATATTTTGATATCATGATTCGTTCCAGTCTGAGTTTAAACATTTTTATGACAGCTTTACACTGATAGGTTGAGTGCGATGCTGAATCCGATGGCCACGGACTCTGGGTCGCGATGCCATGTAAGCTTCCGCGAAATAATCAAATTGTGTGGAATTTTGCCATCATCACATACGCGGATCCTGGGGAGAAATATTATTTATCACTTACTTCCCAATTCGCGTCCCCGAGGTCGGACCGTTGCAGGATCCCGGATCCCATGCAATTCCATGCAATTCGTTGACTTGGTTGAGAATGAAGCGGATGAGTTTTTGTTTTTATCTTTTACCTTTTATTTTTCTTGAAACATTGTAGAAATACTCACTGAGTTTGCCAACGAATTAGTCGAGTTAGGCATACAGTGGCTATAAATAAAGATGTGTTATGGTTTTTAAAATCATTATTCATTTTTTGTGTTAACTCAAGAAACAGATCAACCAAAAAGAAATTAAAATCAAGAAACAAGTATGTGATCACCTTTACCACTTTCATATTCATTAACATTTTTTTTTATGATGTGGGCACCCCTCGGTACTTTTACCCAATAGGACTATTCCCCTGGGCGCATGCACAACCTCGGAACACACGTGCACTAGGTAAGTCTTGGGTGAGACCTAAACACAAGACAAGTGGAGCAAATCCATGGCTTATGCCAATGAATTACATAAAACTCATATACTATTCAAATAAAATAAATAAAAAACTACTCATCTTCCTTGCATTAGTATGCAATCTACATTTTGTAGTTTTGTCGTCTTCATTCCTTTTAACGCATTCAACCATAGAAGATGAAACAATTATCATGAACCGTTCTCTACATCTTCATTTAGGTCTTTTTCATTGATATCTCATATAGCAAAAGCAATAAATGTACTAAATATTTGTTGGGTAATGAAATCTTAACTTCTTGTATTCAAGAGATAAACAAGAGTCATTTGTCATGTAGCAAAAGGTTGAATATTGTATATCCAATGGTTAACGAAATTCTTTTCTCTTTTATTCATGAGATAAACAAGAGGTAAATATCAAAGAGGTCATATCCTTGTACTTTTGTAAACATTATTTTTTGAATTTTGTAAATTGAACATTGAGATGTCTCTTTGAACATCACTTTTCTTGTCCTTTTACATTTTAAAATAGAGTTCGATAGTACACTTACCTATAGATATGAACTCCCAGCT
Organism: Litsea cubeba; assembly: GCA_012931725.1. Classification (NCBI taxonomy): domain Eukaryota; kingdom Viridiplantae; phylum Streptophyta; class Magnoliopsida; order Laurales; family Lauraceae; genus Litsea; species Litsea cubeba. The sequence continues at coordinate 109,461,458 of CM022944.1, forward strand.
TGCCCAAATTTTGAGTATTTTCCTACGACTACTCTTACAATTTCTATGGACTAGAATGTCCTTTATTGTGCGATATTACATGAAATTAATAAATTGTGTGATATTACATAGATTTACTCCCTTTTCAACCCAGCATAGTTTTTGGACTGGCACTTTTGTGTGATATCACATAAATCTAAAAAAATCGCTAAATTTCATAAATGTGGGTAGTTTTGTCATTTCTCCTAGTGTGGAGAAGGTTTGGGGAAAATTGGGCTCTACCTAAATGAGACGCTGCTTCATTCACAAATGCTTAAGTACGATTTAGTATTTTAGAAATTCAAGATTCTTAAAATTCTACAAGCTAAAAGTGACATTTCACAGGGTTGGTTTTATGACTTCTTGTTAGTCAAGTAGGAAATTAAATCTAAAACTCTATTTATGAATTCCACAAACATTGTCCACCACTTTGTTTCACAAATTCGCAAGTACAATGTACTATTTTCAAAATTAGAAATTTGAGAATTATACATGCCAAAAGTGATATTTTATAGGTTGATTTTATGGATTCTCACTACTCTAATAAGGAATTCAGTATTCTTTTTATGAATTTTCCAAATGTTGTCCACCACCTTGTTTCCAAATGCTTAAGTATATTGTAACATTTTGGAAACTGAAATCTAAGTAGTCAACAAGTGAAAATTGACATTTCACTGGCTAATTTTATGAACTCTCACTTTTGTAGGAGGGAATTCAAAATTCCAAGTGTCAACAACTATCATTATTGTTAGGAATCAATCCACAATACCTCCTAGCTAGCAGATGGGTCATTAGTAGTGATTGAAAAACTTACTTTTGAATATGAAAACCACTTTGGATGACACAAACTGGGGAGGTATTTTATTTGGACAAGATAATCATAGATTGCCTCTAGGACAACTGTGCCACCCGGCATTTTAATTTCAATGAGCTCCCATATACCATGCCCTGGAATTCTATAATGTCACCACTTCATGTTTCCCGAGCTTTTGAAACAACCCATGATTTCATTATTTGTTCTTCTTCCTCTATTTATGTTTGTATATTGGTGAACGATTTCTCCTTTGATGTTTGGCACCAATGATTAGGCTATCTAGTGCATTGGATCATTCATTGTAATCTCCCCATTACTTGACATCCTATTTATGGGCCCCATTATAATAAGACATCTATCTGCTCATCCTGTCAAGTGTAGAAGTTTATAGGGGCATTCGGCGACAGGTCCCTGAACATTTCACTCTATGGCCTTAGATCCACAAAAAAAAGTCATGGAGTCAAAGGTCCCTCCCACACTTTCTCACACCTGAAATGTCTAGTTTACCCTTTCTTTAAATCATAACCCATGATTGGTGGGATATCCCATTAATAATGGTCAACTAACATTTAATTGCCCACGATTAATGGAATCCCCGGATTTTCAAAATAACGAAAATAAATTTTAAAAAATAAAATAATTTCAAAAAATGCAATAAATTAAAAAAATAATAAATAATCAAATAATGCAAATAAGTTTCAAAATATCCAAATAATAAAAATATATAAATTTGAACAACACCTAGATAAATATGACATAAAATAGATAAATTTGAACAAAACTCAGATGAGTTTGACAAAAACTTAGATAAAGTTCAAAAAATACAAATAAAATTTCTAAAAACTCAAGTATTTTTTTGAAAAAAACTCAGATAAATTTGACAAAAACTCAGATAAATTTCATAAAAAAAAACTCAGAAGTCAGATAAATTTCATACAATCTCATATATACGTTCCGTCTACCTTCTATAAATTTTACAAAAAATCAAATAAATTCCCCTCACAATAAAGCCTGCAACTAATCTCTGTCACCGTCTCCGTATCCTCCGACAAAAGGGGCAAGGTGCACAATTAACAAAACTCCAACTTCTGTAACATAGGTGATGGCTACCCTTTCTCATACACCCCCAAACCACCAAACTACCCATCCCATCTTCCACCTACACCCATTCTGTAACAGAACCTCTACAAGACTACAACTCCAACTACTGGAGCAAGTGATGACTACCATTTCCCATACACCCCCAAACCACCGAACTACCCATCCCATCTTCCACCTACACCCATTCTGTAACAGAACCTCTACAAGACTACAACTCCAACTTCTGTAGTAGGTGATGGCTACCCTTTCCCATACACCCCCAAACCACCGAACTACGCATCCCATCTTCCACCTACACCCATCATTCTGTAACAGCATGCCCCCCTATTTCTCATCCATGTACTCCATCATCTTCTTTTTTCTTCATCTTTGCTAAAGGGTATGGCAGTGGCGACTACATTCTTACCTTCACCATGGGCACATGTTAGCATCGGACGGCATGCGTGGACAAGGATAGTGGGGAGAAAGAAGGGGCCACGTGGATCGAGATTGGGGATGAATCAAGAGTTTCGATCATCTGTTTCCTTTTCTTCTATTGATGCACAGAACCGCGAGCAAGAGGGGGCCACGCTGATCGAGATTGGGGATGAATCAAGAGTTTCTATCCTCTGTTTTTTCTTTTTCTATTGACGAGCAGAACCGCGAGCAAGCAGATACTTGCTGACGTATACGTCAGATCCGATCACCCGTTCTCCGACCCTTTGAAGATCCGATCCGTCGGATCTCCGACGATCATGCCAAATATCTTTGATACCGGTTTGTGTAGTGTGTGGCCCACTGCACCAAGATCTCTGGAGAGAGAGGGAAGAGAGGGGGGAGCAAGAGATGGCGGAGAAGGAGAGGAAGAGGGAGCAGAGAGACGGGAAGAGGGGAGGAGAAAGAAAAAGAGAGAGGAGCAGGGAGAGAATAAGGATAGAGTAGCATAATCCAACCCTACAAACTCGTTGCAGAAAAAGAGGGATAATATAAAATTTCAAATTTCAAACTTCAAAATTTTATGCCTAAAATGGTTGAAAGGGCAATTTAGTCTTGAAAAATGAGAACATGTGGGCGTAGGGACCTATGGCTGCAAACAGTCTAGCTGAATGGACCATAGACCTTAAAAAGTATTTCCTTGGACTGGAGGCTGGAAACATCGACTTATAGGGACCTTTTGCTAATTTTGCCGATATATATGGTTTCAGATTCTATTGCAAACAGAAACTTTTGAACTTCTTCATTCAATATTTGGGGACCTTCTTTGGTACCCTCATTTAATTGTTATCATCTTCAGATTTAATTTATTGAGCATTAAACTAAATTGTTCATATTGAAACCAAATTGGTGTATTTACTTGGCTCTGTTTTCGCGTAGAAACTATGTTTCATTGTAAAACAGAATCCTTGCAAATTGATGGTAGCCCATCTTGCTTCTGAACCTTCTCTCTTCCCACAAGCCATGCCAATAAAGACCAATCTTGGACAGTGGCCCAGTGGATGAACTTATTGCACTAATTCACAATGGGACTTGGTCCTTGGTCCCAACCAATTCAACCATGAATGTTGTTGGTTCCAAGTTGATTTTCAAACATAAAGACCATGCTCATATCAGGCTCTTTTGATTACATAACACATTGTTACCAAAGGTTTACATCAAAAGGTAGGTTTGATTATACGGGGACATTTATCCCCATTGTTGAGTCCACAACTATTTGTCATATTCTATTTCTAGATTTATCTAACAAATGGCATATTAGGTAGTTGGATGTTAAGAATGCACATCTTCAGGACATTCAACGAAAAGAATGAAGTTTACATGCAACAACCACTTCAAATTTGTAATCATTGATGTTAATCCTATGTGTGCTAGCTTTATAAAGTAATTTATGAGCTAATTAAAGTAGGCTCCAAGGACCTGGTTTCATCTTTCAAGTCTATACTTGCTTGAACTATGCTTTTTAGGCTCCAAGGTAGATCCTTCACTATTCGTTTGACAAACTAGCTAGTGGCTCCATCTTGATTGTCCTTTATTTATGTTGATGGCATCATTGTCACTGGCAAAAGCAAATCTGATATTTGGGCCCTATGATCTTCACAAAGTTTTGAATTTGCTGCGAGAGATTACGGTCTATTGTACTACTTTCTAGATGTTGAAGCTCATTATTCAATTGATACTAATCTTATCCATCACAAACTTAGTATATATTGACCTACCTTAACGCCCTTAATAAATCCTTGCTTCCCACAATAGACTATCAAGATGATCATGTTATTGAGCATTAGTATCAAGTTGTTGGAATGTTTCAGTATCTCGCCTTTACATGACCAATTGCACTTTCACTCTCCATCTCCTTGTGCACTTGATACGGACTGGTTTGACAATCTTGATGAAAAATGCTCCACCTTGATTATTTCATGTTCATCACCTAGAGGCTGGAGCTATAAGAAAAAACAAACAATTGCTTGCCTTTTTCTGAGTTTTGAATACAGTCGGTTAGCGAATGCTACCGCTGAATTTGTTTCAATCTTTATTAAGCGATCTTGGGTATCTTTTTACTAGACCCACTCTCCTTCTCTACGCTGGAATTGAGCATGTCGGGAATATATAGGAATTGAATACATAAGAATTTACAGTCAAATAATGAGCTTGAATTTGTAGTAAAACGAGCTCTACAGAAGGATAGTTAAAGAGGTGAAATTGCTTCCTGATATTATCTTTTGGTTGACAAGTTTACCATTCTTGATTGGAGGTAAGCCATAAGCTTGAAGGGACATATTAGATAATATCAAATCTCATACCCAGGTAGCAATTTTTATGTTTCAAAAACCCAAATAATACATCATAAGCTAGCTTTCCTTACAAACTTCGCAATGATTCTAGCTAATTGTCATGTAAACTAATTCTATTATATAAAAAGGTTTTCATAATCAGGTTGGTGCCCCAGAGACTTTTGCATTCACTTAGCAGGCCCAACATTCAGACATGTATCCAACCCATGGTCTAAAAGTTAGGCCCAGATCATTTGTAAGCATATAAACTTCATTGTTCAACACATGGGGTTGAGCCTTCAACAATATATAGGTTGGCCGAGGGCTGAGAGGCCCTTTTAATATCGGGCCAAGCCCTGGATCCAGGCCAAGTTCCTAATAATACAAAACGAATCCAGCCCAGTACGTTGCGGGCCGGGCATCATTTTGGAATCGGGATGGCCCTCTTTCTAACTTTCCTTGGTTGAATGATATTGAAAAGTTTGTTTCCATGCCTGAACATGGCCGGGTATATAGTAGCTAATTGTTGGGAATTCCCAATCTAGAGATGGGACCACAAGAGCCATTGGATCATTATGCATTTTGGTCTATGGCCTATTCATGATCACACCAGATGAAAGGACGGTTACGATCTTTCGTTTTCTTTTGGTATATCAAACATCTATTAATAAAAGAAAAAACAACTTACAAAGGATAATCTACACAACTAGTCCAGAATCCCTCCTGGTAAATATCATGTTACCAGGAACAACATTATAATTTCCTAGCGACCTAACAAAAACACTACACATGCCTAAAATATCAAGAGCCACCAATCCAATTTCCCATTATAGCTTCAATAATTTCAAGTGAATCCAAGAAGAACCCAATAGTGTCAGGCCTTTATCCTTCGCCAGGGTTAAGGCAAAGAAGACCGTTTGGATCTTGTTCATGCACATGAACAACTAGAGATATGAGATGATACACTGAGAGGAATGATTGTTGAGTTTGGGCCTCTTTAGAAATCATAATTTGAACAATGAATTCTTTTTGGTACAAATATGGACACGTTTGTGTAAAATTATTTCTGAAATTTTTTTTTTCCATGTTTGTCTCTTTTTCATGATTTGGTACGGCAATCTCCACGAGAAAAAAAATGACAAAAGAACAACTAGGTTTCTTAATGCCAAAGAAAACAACTTCTCGAGAAGTCAGAGCATGAAGAGAGCCCACACAAATGGGAAAGGGCGGTGCAAGGGACACTGGGCAGTTGGTACGGGCTTGTTAATCAACTGAGCAGTCCTTGGTTCAAGGCGATACTATGTTGGAGCCGGGGTGGCCATGGCTCCCGTAAATTTGGAACACCCACTGCTGTTATGAGAAAGTTCATTTTCTTTACATTGGCACCCAAAAAATTCGATAACCCCCCAATGTTATAGGAGCTTTTATTTTTTTATATTGGTCCCTCGAGAGTTGTTTTTACATAGTGCCCCAAACCTGAATAATTTGGGTTCTCACATAGTGCCCCAAACCCCAAGAGTATTGATATGAGTGTCATATCAGTCCAACACGAATAATTTGGGCTTGCACGTACAAGTATCCGAGTATCATAGATGGAGATAAAGATAGAACTTGATGTTAGAATTATTAGGCTTAAGTGTGGCCCAATGACCACACGCCCGTGTGGGTCCCCCATTTTAGAAGACCAGCTCATATAAAGACTCCTATATTAGTAAGTCTCCTTAATATAGAGATATAGTGCTTATAGAAAGTTGCTGACCTAATAGAGTTTCCTATGCCCAGAGGATTACAAATTTTAATAATTAGATTTGAACTCCATGATGGAAAACAATCCTCACTTGACCAAGTCTTTCATAAAAGTAATATGATCCTTTTCATGACCATCTTATTAAATTGGTTATACTGAAATTTCCATATCTCATATTTTATGTTTTATTAACCATTATCACATGTGCATAAAGTAGATAAAATAAAGCAAGCAGAGAAAATCATCAAACAAAGATTTTATGATATCAATTGAAATTTGATCCTATGAACACAAATATGACTAGTTAGTCACATTTGAAAGTTTTTGGTGATCACAATAACTAAAGAATAATATAGTAGTGCTTGTGGTCATGTAGACAAGTGGGAGAATGTTAGAATTATTGGGCTTAAGTGTGGCCCAATGACCACAGGCCCGTGTGGGTCCCCCATTTTAGAAGACCAACTCACATAAAGACTCTTATATTGGTGAGTATCCTTAATAGAGATGTCTTTGGTGTTTATGAAAAGTTGTTAACCTAATAGAGTTTAGCTCAGAGGAATCTAAATCATAATTAGATTTGGACTCCAAAACCTATATATAGGATTTAGGGGTTACAGCCCATCTCTACACCAATACATTGATTGCCCCATCGACATGGACGGAGGGAGCGGAGGTCGAGTTAGGGCAATTGCCCCCACTCAGTTTTTTAAAACTCAATAATATAGTGGGTCTTTTCACCCTTTATCATGGGTAAATTTGACATTTTTCTATTTTTGCCCCTACTCACCTTTTGCTACAACTTAATAGAATTCCAAAAGATACATAGGGGCAATGTCGTCAATTAGCTAGTCATTTTCTATTTTTGCCCCTACTCACCTTTTGCTACGAATAGAATTCCAAAAGACACATGGGGCAATGTTGTCAATTGTCATTTAGTTGATTTAGAAACAAAAGACACCGCAGGGAGATGTCATTTGTATCTCTCATTTGTTTTTTTCAACTTCTATCTTTAGCATATTCTTCCTCAACTGTAACCATTGGCCGCCTCCTTTTTCTTCAAAGATTCACTTTCTTTCATAGATTATCATTTCTCAAATACAAGTACATCTTCAACCCATTCCATTTGTCTCTCTCTCTTTTATTTTTTGGTTGATTTAAACTATATTTGTTTGCTTATTGGATGAATATATATATTTATTTATGTCTCTTGTATTTCATAGACCAACTACAAGACACTTGAATCCTACTCAGATAACAACTGTGTAATATGAAGTATTTTTTTATTATATGGTAGTGATTGGATGATGAGGTCCAACAATAGATGCAGTGGGACTCATCATCTCACTTTGATTGCGTCCGTTTGTGGAATGCTAATGGACGGATGAGATCGTGCTATTTTGATGGACGACTGAGATCTCTCCTGGCCTGAGTAATAGAAGGTTGGGGGGTGGGGTGTGTTTGGGCTAATGCATTCATGGTTTTGTCATGGTTTGGTGTTTCCTTTTCAACATTTCATTGTTGATCACCATCTCACAGTCGTAATGATTCTAGAGGTGTAAGGCAAGGGAATTCTATTTTACTTTGTAAAGACAGGTAAATCTATTCTAAAGGTCATTTAAATTCTAATTTGTAAAGACAGGTGAACCCTTCTTTTGATTATCCATGATGTCATCAATGTGGCCCATCCCAAGATCCGCCTCACCAGATAATGATTAATCAGGTAATAAAAACATGGGGTACAATAAAATTATGTTAGTTTATTTTATTTTTGTTTTAAGTTTTCATATAAATATGTGATTAATGTGTTTTTTTCCCTTTTGAGATTAAATGAAAGATGTGGGTTATGTCTTTTGAGGATATTATAAGACGATAAATGATATATTTTTTTATCAATGATATTTTCTTACATAGAACATTGATCTTTCATTTAGTGAAAAATTTAACTACTTTTTACCCCCTCTAGAAGAAATTTATGGCTTCGTCCTTGCCCATCGATATCACGTAGTAAGGTCGTAGTGGAGGAGTATAGGAGTATAGTAACCCAATCAAAGGCAGCATTTCAGATCAAGCGAATGCGATGGAGTCAAGTACTCATTTAGATTTCAAGATCTATATTGTGTTATTCAAATCTATCCTATTATTGTGAAGATCTAATTTAACTATATTAGTTGCAAAACTAACACTTGACTTTTCTAGAATTTGATTTACCATGGTGATGGCCGGCAGAAAGAAGAGATTATATATTCAATAGTTATTTGTGCTTCATCACCTTTATTTCTTCCATTGTAGGTGCTTAATACGAATACATTTTTTCATAAGATTTCCTAAAAATCCGAATTCATGCAAACAACCTGACCCTAAAGTGAACTCCATTGACAAGGAAAACCATTGAGGTCATTTAAATCTAAAACACGGTAGGAGATCTAATAACATAGGATATTTTCAAACTTCCATTTTCTAGAAATTTTTATCATTTCATTGAAATAAAAAATAAGAAAGTGAGAGAAAAAAGAAAAAAGGATAGTCATAGAATGGTTCCAACTGCTACATTGGCTTTTTACCCAAAAAAAAATTTCACCATGCATTGGCTGTTACATAAAAGCTTTTTGACCTTTAATCGCCCCGACTCGTGGAGCGAGTCCCACTGTGCTAAGAACTCAGTCGAACTAGACCGAGTTCACTCAGTACCCCCACTGTGTCTACGGTGAGCATGATTCTTCTCCATCCTAACCAAGTGTAACAGTCCTTTTTTTTTTACATGGAATGTGAGATATTGCACCCAGAGAAAGTGAAATCTCCTTTTCCACATTGCATCCAAAGTGAAAAATCATACAGTTTCTGTTGCGTGCACTTCTCGCCCATAATGAATGTGGACAATGATTCATCTTGTAAGAGAGAGAGAGAGAGAGAGAGATGACCGCAATCCGCTCTTATGATGGGCGGATTGATTGGGGTGATCATGGGCCGAGCTAGCTTTGCCTTGATTCGGGCCTTCCCCGTTTTGGGCTAGGCTTGGATAAAGTGATAGAAGCCAAAGCAAGCACAAGCCGGCGCAAATAATGAGTGTTTGTAATTTAGCGATCGGCCGAGCCCGATTGACTAAATGGGAGAGTTTGGGCTTCACGTTTATGGCCAGTGTTGTGCTTGTGCCAGATATAGGCCTTTGTTTTTATAGTTCAACGAGCTTGAACATGCCTCAGCCCAGCCTCATCCGGCCCATGAACACCCCTTGGCAAGCAATGCGTTGTCCAGTTAAAGGCAGGGATAGGATTCTGGATTTTGGCCCAAGTTCAGATCGAGAAGGATTCTGCTTTGGTGGTTGCTAACCCGCATTGCCCTGTGAGGGATTACTATAGGTTTTCACTCAAAATACATGTAGAAAACTTTTGCAATCTAATCAGTATTTTGAAACTTGATTGCGTCCAAGTCGACTCAGACTTAGCCAATACCGAGTATAGTTGGGTTGGACTCACCTAAGTCTCCCATCCCAGGTAAAAAAGGAGAGAGTCAGTTTTGTTCACCATGCAATGAAGTCCCCAACAAATATCACGAATGACTAGCATATATTTGTGCCAAATGTAAATGGAGAAATAAGAGCTCGTGTCATCACGGCCATAAATATCAATCTTTTTTTTTGTAAGTTGAACTAGTGTCAGGAGTGATATGCATATGAGTGATACTAAGGTGCCAATAGCAACCATGAGTGTGTTGGCAAATATTAATCCTTGATATTGGGGATTCTTATTTGTTACCATGGATGATTTGTGTGCACGAGAAAACAATTGGAGAAGGAGAAACAAGGAAAGGAAGAAATAAAGCAATGAGAAAGAAGAGACAGACCTAAATGGGATGGACGAAAACAAAGAGATGAACTTAGTGGTCTCTAAAATGAAGTCCATTTTCCTTTTCTTCTCTGCCTTTAAAACTTCAATTGCCCTAATTTCACTTCTACCCTAAAACCAATCTCTTTAATTTCCCAGCTCCTTCTACTTTGATTCCTCTTCTCCTCCACCATCTTGTGCTGCTACACCAAGGGTCCATCTTCTTCTTACAGATATTAAGAAAAGGAAAAACAAGGTAAAAAGAAAAAAAAATTACAACTCAACCCCACTTGGCTGAGTTGACCCAACCCTGCCGAAAAGGGGCTGAGTCTATTTTTCAAAACACTGGTTATAAGTGGTTACTAGATGAGATATAAGATTGGGAGATGTGTAGGTTGACACTAAGATCCTACTAATTAAATAAAAAAACAAGAAGAAAGATTAAAAAAGGAGTCTAACTATTGGTCAAGGTGGTTTACTGATATTTCTGTTGGTCGGGGGTTGTCTCAGAAGCTTTGGATCGTCTGCCACAAGTTTGCTACAACGCAAGAGATTGATCTACGCGAAGGACGAGGTAGTGTATTGTCAAGAGGTTAGAGGAGATTTACTAGAAATCTCTCTCACTCAAATCACTCCCTATTGTCCATAGGCTTATAAATGGATGCCTGATGAATGAGCTAATGGGTGAATGGACCGAATCTCAATAATAGCCAAAAGGAAGAAGAAGATAGGGATTTTGGATCTGTGTGTTCTTCTTCCCCAATGTATTCTATTTATATAACCATGGAGAAAAGATCCATTGAAGTGAGGCATAATTAGACTTTCAATGGCCTTTTCCGCTCCCTCATTGAAGAAGAGGAAAAAGAAGAGTCATTTAGAGTGGGGTGTTTTTTCTATATGTGGTTGGGCCAAAGTTAGCCTGACATGGTAGTGGGCCCCAATCCACTAAGGCTAACAATTTCAAGGGAGTGTAGGCAGTTGTTTGTAAATGTCAGATAGTGCTTGTTTGCAAACACTAGAATTGGAGTTGGTTACATGTAAATCTCCCAACTAAATTGGAGTTGATTACATGTAAATCTCCCAAACTTCTTATTCTCAGCAGTTAAGTTGTACAATCCAATTAGCAATCTCTTACCTAATTGGATTGGATGATATGACAATGAAGATTAAAGTAAAGAAAATCAAAAGCCAAGATTCTAAATCATCATCTAGCTACTTTAACAATAATTCATCAAAATCAAGGCACAAAAGATCAAAGATAAGGGCTCTAAAGCATGCTATGTGAGAGAACTTAATCCAACTACAAAGGATCAATTAAGATTATGCAAGTGTTGAGATAGACTATGAGAAATGAGAGAGATTAACATAATTAGATCTAAAATCTACTAATCAATCAAGGCATAAGTAGGAAATTTAAACTAAAATATGCATGTAATTGAACTAATCACATTACTTAGCTTCAAAAGGATAGCTTAATCTAAGAGCTTTGGCCACTAAACATCAATAAAGAGCTCCAAATCTTCATTAATGATCTTCAATTACACACTCTCTCTAGATTAGATACACTTAAGCTCCTAATTACAATCTAAAAGTATAGAGAATGTAAAATAAAATTGCTAAAAGATAGAATCTATTATTCAATTTAATAAGCCTAAAAACTGCTAACTGAAAGGTTTGATAGATCAACACACAGATAATCTTGTATTGAAGTATATTTATAATACAGTTTGAGGATAATAAGGATCCCTATACGATAGGGATGAGTACGAAACAATCTTAGCAAGATTCTACATAATAGGGATGAATACAAAGATAGAAAGACAAATGAGTCTGCTAAGCCAGTGTTTTGAATTGAGGTGGGCCATAGCTAACCGAGAATGATTGGGTTGGCTAACATGCCCCTGCAAGCAGAATGGCCGATCAGTGACCTGAAGCTTGTCCTTTAATAATTGAAACCGTGCCGAGCTTAGACCTTTAGTGAAAATGTCCTCCCATTGATCAACAGGGTTAACAAAGTGAATATGAATGTCTCCTTGAAGAACCTTCTCTCTAATGAAATGATAATCAACCTCAATGTCCTTAGTGCGAGCATGATAAACTAGATTAAAAGCCAAGGCAATAACATTGATTTTATCACAGTAAATAGCTGAAAGGATTTTAGGGTAAATTCCTAAATCTTTCATCAACACACTGATCCAAAATAATTATGCAGCAATGAGTGCTAATAACCTATATTCAGAATCAATGCTTGATTTGGAAATTGTCGGTTGCTTCTTTGCATTCCAAGAGAAAGATTTAGGCCAATAAAGATGGCATACCTAGAGGTTGAACGGCGATTATTTGGGTCACCAGCCTAGTCTGCATCTGAATAAGCAGCGATTGCAAATGTACCTCTACAGAAATATAGCCCATGTGTAATTATTCCTTAAGAAATCGGAGAATTCTTTTTTACCATCATCTAATGTGATGAACGTGGGTTATGCATAAATTGGCAAACTTGGTTTACCGCAAAAGCTATGTCTAGCCTTGTAAGGGTGACATACTAAAGAGCACCAACCGCTGTATGATATTCTTGAGCATTGAAGAGTGAATCACCATCATACTAGATAGTTTCGATCCAGGTTGAACCGGTGACTTAAGCGGCTTAGCATCATGCGTTTTTATTCAGTGAAGTAGGTCCAACGCATATTTAGCCTGTGTGAGGTACAAATCATAGGGAGATCGTTGGACCTCAATACCAAGGAAGTAATGAAGTGGACCCAAATCTTTGATGACAAACAACCAATTAAGCTCCCGTAAGAGCTTTGGTAAAGCATCATTTTTGTTGCTAGTAACTACTATATCATCTACATAAATTAACAAAATGATAAACTCGCTGCCAAAATTGCGAACAAATATTGAAAATACCATGTACCAACCCAAAAGCTTAAGCTGATAGGTGGAAGGCTCAAATAAGTTTATGAAGTCATATCAAACCCATTATCAAACTCATTACTTAGGCAATGTAGTTGTGGGACTTTCCCAACACTCCCCCTCACATGCAAAAATGATAGGAACCCGCTTTGATACCATGAAAGATTTGATAGATCAACACACAAATCATATTGTATTGAGGTATATTTATAATGTAGTTTGAGGATGATAAGGTTCCCTGTACATTAGGTATGAGTACAAAACGATCTTAGCAAGATCCTACAAAATAGGGATGAATAAAAAGATAGAAAGACAGATGAGTTTGCCAAGTAGGGTTGCAAACGGGTATCCGATTGTCCGATTACCCAGAAGTCTTGATTCGTGAAAAATTGGGTTTGGAAACTATTTTAGGTTCCGATTATATAAACGGGTCCAGGTCTGGAACCCAGTTTAAGTTCCGATTGATAAACGGGTCCGGTTTTGGGTCCATATAGGTTCTGACCCGTGGACTCAGGAGCCGACATGTGAGTCTTTGATATTGCAAACTATACCTCAAGATTACTTTTTTTTGGGATATTTTCATATATAATACTGGAGGTAGTAGACTTGATGCACTGTTATAAGTTGAATGATATGCTTATTTTAAGAAAATATTAAAAAACGAAGAGGAATTAGAATTGATTTTGGAACTAAATTCCAGTCCTCTAAGTGGACCTGGTTCCAGAACTGGATTAGGGTTTTCCTATTGGAACCCGGTCTGGAACCAACAAAATAGGTTTCAAGTAAAAAGCGAAATTGTTATTGAGAAATGGATCTGGGTCCAGTATGGTTCCGACCCAGATCCGTTTTGTTTGCACCCCTACTACCAAGTGCCAAGCCAATGTTATCATCTATCATGATTTGAATTGAGGTGCGCCACAGCTAACCGAGAATGATTGATTTGGCTAACACTAACTTGCTAAGAATACAGTTTTCATTACCACTTAGTGCGTTTCGCTCTCACCTGGAATATGAAAGTTTGATCCGCCACCAATATTTTCAACAAAATGACATGGTAATAAAATTCTTTCTAAAATATTTTTCGGGGGTCAAATCTTGAGATTTTTATTTTAACGTAATGTATTTTTGTCATAACCAAACCACATATATCAACAACAATAATCCTATGCTAATATTTGCATGAGAAGTTTCTTTCGAACCATGTGGCTCCTATCCTCCCCACAGCCACTAGCCCCCTCAATTGTAGGTGGTAACCCAATTTTGATTTGGAATAACATACTCCATTGGATTGATTAGCATGAGAAATAGTATTCAAGTATTGAGCTAAATCTCATCTCTTATGCGCCGACTCGGATGAAATTGATGGGAGGGCGTGTGATATAAATGTTGTGCTCCAATTCACTTGTAACGCAAGTAGTGAGGCATGCATCTCCTAGCCACAAATATGACCTAGGATCAATCCCTAAGCTACGGCAGTAGGGACTTAGGCAGTGTGAGGGCGTAGGTGTGCAAGTAATGTAACATGGAAAAAAAATGAATCTCCATTGGCAAAGGTGGGCTCCATTGATGGAAGGACTTCTCCTTATGAATACTCTCATTTGGACTTCAACTTGTGATTATTAATCTTATATATCTACTAATACATAATGTTTTACTTGACTAGTATTGAGGCAAGGCACCTTGTCCCATGGTATCGAGCAAGAATTAATTACTAGTCCTCACGTTGGAAATACAACTCCTCGAGCAGTGATTTGATCTTGCAAAAAAAAAAAAAAGTGGTCTAGAAATCTAATCACAATTTAAATATTAAGTTTTGATCTTGGACACAATTAAGGCTAAATTCATAATTGTAAACTTTGGTCACTTTCAATAGTTTTAAAAATCATGTAATAAAAGTTTTGTAAAAGTGGGACTTTTCATTATCTTCTTTAGAGTCTTCTTAATATACACGAATATAAGATTTTAACACATGATCATGATACATATAGTTTTTCATATTTCATATATGTTTAATATTTCAAACCATTATATGTAGACAATGGTAGCAGCTGCTTTTAAATGGTTATGTAGACAATGAATGGTAACAGATGCTCTTAAATGGTCAACATCAGATTGGTGAAGTCAAACTGGAGCTAAACGCTGAATTTTTCGATTCCATCTACATTGAAAGGTAACTTACTTTCAGGAAATTAAAAAGGCAGTGGCGAGTGGCGTTTGGATCCTCATTTTCCATATTAGCATATTTCTCTCCTTGCTGTATTCGTTTTCCCCTTATTTTTAGGTTCGCTGCTCAAAACATTGAGTAAGGTGAAATCTGCCGGAGAAAATATGCCTTTTTTATAAACTGAAAAAACATCGATTTAGTATATGAAAAAGTGTATTTTTTGGATATTTAGGTATCTGAAAACACTAAGGGCATGTTTGTGCAGCGAGAGGATTTCACTCTCTACCTGTTTTTATTTTTGCAGGAGTGTGTAATCTGGTATTTTTATTCCTCATATAGGAAATCGAAACCCTTTCCATTGAGAAAAATCAATTAATTTTTTTTTTTTTTTTTTTTACTTTCAGCAAAGAAAATGTCTCACACCAAATGGCCGAAAAGGGGCTACATAGATGATTAGAGCAATTTCCCTATTTAGTACGGACTCCTCTAATTGCATAAACGCATCCTAAAACGTCTGAATTAACTACAGGAGGGCTACGTGAAGAGAGCATTTTCTCCTGTGAGCCAACTGCATGTATTGTTGAGCTCTACTTACGGAGTTTACTTGGGCCTACCTTTAATTAGTATAGCTCGTTTCACACTCTTATCCTTCTATCTAACGTCATATCTAATTTTATGCTCATGGAATCTTTGCTCACCGTTGAGTTGAATATTTAAACAAATTTATGGTTAAAAGACCCATAAACTTCAAGGTCATTGAATCCAGTGATAGGATAAATTATCGGGGCTGATTTTCTTCATGATGACCCTTATCCAAGTGGACCCATCAGCACTGTAGGGGAAAATCTTCCAAGTGAAAAGTCCAAGACACTATTATTGGCTTCTAATGTATCAAATTTCACATGAAACCTTTCTTAAATGAGCTAAACAGCCCAAAAGGCCAAATTGAAAGATTCTTGCCCTTCATGCTATGGCTGCAAATGGAAAACAACTCTGATAAAGGGCCAGAAGATCGGATTCCAATAATTTCTAACCTTGGTTATTTTCAAGACATTTCCCATATAAAGTTAGATCCATCTATGAATGGTCCAAATCCTACCTTGCAATGTCCATATCCATCTATGAATGGTCCAAATCATAGCTTGCAATGTCCATATGTTCAAAACAATAAGCACCAAGGTTCTATATTTCCTCTATGTAATGCATATCAGCATATTGATTGGTCAAAATTTAAATCAATGTCTAATAATTTACAGTGGTAGATCTGTGTGAAGAGATTACATCTAATCTAATCATAGGTGGGCCTCTATATGGAAGCAGAAAAAGGGCATAAGATGGCATTTTTAAGGATATGCTTTTTTTTCTTTTCTTTTCTTTTTGCCCTTTCTTAATTTGAACCTGTAGCACCCACATCAGTTAATTCTGAAGTGCTTTGATTGCTTGTCTACTTCCAATCTTCCAGATTTTATGGCATCCTTTCTCACTGTGTCCTGATCATCAAACAGTAGCCCCACTTGTACAGAACATCCCTACCATAACTACTAGTCCCTTCCCTTTCTTGTCATTCACTGTCGGGTATGATGATAGGTAGATGGGACTATTCATAATTTACTTAAAAATTTGAAATTCTGCCACAATACATGACAAACATCTACTCAATCCAAGCCGTCTGTTGTCACGGATGGCCGATCAATTTTAACTCCAGCTGTCCATTTGATAAAATTGGGTAGGTTAGAATCTCTCAATCTTTGTGATTCTTAGGATCATCTTCCATCAATTGATGGACAAATGAATTCAGTGGTTTGGCTCTGCCTAAGACTCTTGCAATGTGCACATCGCCACCATGCAGGTGATTTTAGGCCATTAAAAAAAGTAGATAATAAGGGCATGTTTGTATGCTTAAAACACGTATAGGAATTCATGGTTAAATGAGTTCATCTTCAAAATTGTTTAAGAGGTGAGCGGCGAATGATATAACGTTAGTTAGGGGTAAAGGATTTAAGGCAAGGAAGTAGATGAGATTTTGACTTTTCTATGATTTGAATTATATGGGCAATTATGTGGGCGATGGAAGTAGATGAGACTTTGACTTTCCTATTATTTGAATTATGAGGATAATAACTAGGTATTCACTTCCTATTTTTCCTTGGTTTATAATCATCATAGGAAAGGATATTTGATGTTTATTTTTGGACACTCACCTTTGATCTCCATTTTTAACTATTTTGGACATGGACTTCTATTTATTTAATTCTTATATATTTTGTGGAACACTTCCTATTTTTCCTTGGTTTATAATCATCATAGAAAAGGATATTTG
Organism: Litsea cubeba; assembly: GCA_012931725.1. Lineage (NCBI taxonomy): Eukaryota > Viridiplantae > Streptophyta > Magnoliopsida > Laurales > Lauraceae > Litsea > Litsea cubeba. The sequence goes on from CM022944.1 coordinate 109,479,103, forward strand.
ATGCTTATTTTTGCACACTCACCTTTGATCTCTATTTTTAACCAATTTGGGCATGAAGTTCTATTTATTTAATTCTTATGTATTTAATGGAAAGAAACATGCCTAAATATTTTGACCTTTAAAAATTAGAAAAAGCACCTTAACTTTTAAGCTACTTTTGAAAAAAACAATTTGCCCCAATTCCAGAAACACACTTAACGTTAAAATTTATTTATTTATTATAAATTACTTGTCTCTCTTTTCTTTTATTCTTTTTTTGTTTTACCGAGGCTTAAAACCTACAAACTCCTAATGCCTCGAGGAGAGACTTTTATGTTCCTAATCAGAAGAGCTAGAAGCTCAAAAGGGTAATTTTCCAAAATGCCCCACTTGAAAAATGCTCTTTTTTTTATCATGGGGCCCACCTTGAGTCAATATGGTCTTTTCACACACATTACCCTACCATGAATAATCACAAGTTCAAAATTTTCAATCATCCGGCTTTTCTTTATGATTGGATTAAAATCATAAGAAAATGATGCTTCTAAAACTACTAAATTTTAGGGCAATAGTTCAAAGGGTTGAGATAATCTCATCGAGTCCATATTTTGCATATTGGTAGGTCTTATAAGTGACAATCAATGGGTCTAAAATTTTGAAATCTCACGAATCAAATAGAAAATTTCAAATGCAAAAGGAATAGCAAGTGATACTGCTTTTAAAATTCGCAACACGGGGATGTAAAAATTTTCCTATCAGAAATCCTCTAATAAAAATCCTTTTGTGTAGGTTTTTTTTTTTTTTTTAAATTGGTACAAACCTCCAAGGGAGTTATTATTAAAATCCCTACATAGCAATATAATATGATCTCCTTCACGAGGCTTTCATTACAATTAAAAGCATATGGCTTTAGATTCTTTTGGAACAAAGAATATAGAAGTGGGATAATTCTTTTACTCAAAGAAGTCTCTCATATTTGTTATTATTTTGTAAAGAGAGCTATTAAAGGTAGGCCAGTTTCTGAAACTGAGCAGAAAAAATAGCTGCCACTCGAACAGGAGTCTGAACAGAGAACTCTGATAATTTTGGCTGTGATGATTGCAGAGAAGCAGAAGAAGATGACGATGACAAATGAAATCAGGAAGGAGGAGAGCGGGATGGCATGGCCCCCCAAAAAGCCTGCACCAGAAATGAGTGCCACTGTCGAAAGAGTTATGTTCCTCTCTCTCTCTCTCAGTCTCTCTACAATTGCATGCTTTTTATTGCTGGAGACTGCATCTTATCTCTTTTTCTCTCTTGTAAAGGCTTTTGACTCTTTCTATCTTTCTTTTACTTCTTTTCAAAACAGGGTTTCTGTAGTTTTTGGCTTCTGTGGGAGAAAATTAAGAGAACCCAATTCATACATTTGCCTTTGATTCTGTGGGTTGTGGCACAAAAGAGGATTCTCATTTTTCTTAATGGGGTTTGAATCTTATCCTATTACTTTTGAGTTCCATTAAAAAAAAAAAAAACCCACTTTTGTTAGCAATCACCCCCACCCTTTTTGTATTGAATTTGGTTTTTTGTGGTTTGTGAAGTAAAAAGAAAGCAAAGGTAAAAATGCATGGTTGTTGCTGGGATTTGGGTCCCATTCTTTTGTTTTTTGTGTTAAAAACTGCTGTTTTATTATCCATTGAAGATAAGAGCAGGAAAACTGCTTTTCCTTTTATGGTTTTGGATTCTATCATTTGGGTGGAAAAGAGAATAATTACTCATAGTGGAATTTGTTGTTATTTCTTTGTCTTGGTTTTTTTGTTGCATAAAAAAAAAAAAACCACTTGTATAATCAATATAGAGAGCAAACAACCCAACTTATGTCTTTAGGCTGAGGAAGATGTTTGGTTTTGTAGTTTGATGAAAATGATGAAATTCCTTGAATCTTTATGAATTTTCATTTTTATTAGTCTGGTTTTGATTCAGGTTCTGAGGAACGGGCCTCTCTGGTGGAGATGGATGGTTGCTCTGTTACACAAAGGGTTGGAGGTTGGTCCTTCATGTTTTCCTTCCTCTGGTTCTTAGTTTATTCTTGAGTTCTTTGAAGCAATAGTGGGATTTTGTATCATTACGTGATTTACTGTGATATTGGGTTTTAGGTAGTGAAGTTCATTCATTGCTTGTCTTGGAGTGAATCTCACATTAATAACTTGATGCTACATAGTCATTTCAGCAGTTTAGCTTTTACGGTCTTTTATCTCCTTGTTTCAGCTGTGTAACATCAACAAATTATAAGACAAGGCCTCTAGTTCTGACCTTTTGGGCCTCTTTTGGGTTATCTTCGAGTCTTAGCAGTGCATTTTACAAAGAAGAAGAGAATGCTTTATCCTAGACGTTCTTCCTTTGCAGTTCCTTTGTTAAAATATGAGTGTAAATCTTCACTAAAACTTTATTTGGCATCAGTACTCAGTAGACAGAGTAAGCCTTGGAAAGGAGCCATCACACACAAGTCTTATTGGGATGAGGAGAAAACTGTCCACGTACAAAGTTGAGCTGAAGAGAATTTTCTCTAACTCCATTTTCTCAACTTTTTCTCCACATCAAACAGGCGATGGGTCTCCTCCGAGCAGAATCTTTATCGACAAACACACTTTTCTTCTCTGCTTGGTTATTTGATTGACACATTTCCAATAGTATTCATGGAGATATCTATTTTCCTGCTCCTTTAGAATGCATCAATCACTATTGCAAAAATCGGCCTAGGCGGCGCCTAGGCGCTAGTCGGCGGTCACCGCCTAGGCGGGGATTAATCGGACTAGGAGGGGATTAATCGGGAATTAATCCCTAGTCCATGCCCACCGCCTAGCATCCGCCTAGAGATTTTTATAACATTGGCATCAATTCTCATCGTTGTTCTGATTTCTGAATGTTCACATTTGCAATGTATTTAGTGTTTGGTAGAATAAATGTTGTTATGGGCATGTAGTGAAAATTAATCTATGCACATTGTTGGAAAATGTTCTTGTAAGAGTGGACTGTACATCCAGCTCTATGTGGCCCACTTGGGCCCACCTTTGATCAGTGTAGCCCATTTAATGCTCTTGTCATCTCATGATCTGGCATCAGGCCCAGTTTTATACTCGTTGAACCTTCACTCACTGTTGGATTGAATCTAAAAAAAATCTAAGGTTAAGAAGACATTAAACTTTTAGCCCGTTAAATCAAGGGATAGGATAATCTGATGGGATGGATTTTTTTGGCACTCCTTGTCCATAAGGAAACCTTTCTATCTTGCCCCTCCCATTGATAGACATGCATTTAAGTGGGCGAGCTGGACTGCATATGGGCAATATGCAGTCTACTCATAGGAGAACATTCTCCGTGCATTGTTTATAGGTAATGTGACACAAACCAATAACCTCATGGTTGTGGGCTTGTGGCAGTGAGCACCTTCAAGCTATACACATCATGCGTCTCAGGATGTGCATTAGTTCCTATGTTCAAGTGTGGAGATTGAGTGAACATCAAATGTGATCTAGATCAACCACCTTTTTTAGCCATTAAGATTTTATCTGATAAGTTGTCCATTAGCTCCACTAGATTCAATGGATTGTTGTTTACGCATGTACCAAAGTCAGCCTCACTGGTCATTGAAATGGGTGATTGAAATAATCAACGAACAGCTCATGACTACTGTCATTATAAACAGCTTATGAAGTCTGATGGGTCTGAATTTAAACAGGTCTATTACCGAATCCAAGAGGCCCCCTGTTATATGTGGGGCCAATAGAACCCATCAACATATCACTTGTCCCATTTTGACTCCAGTTTTTGTCACATATTCTTTTGTCATCCAATTATGTATGCAATTTAACCCACTTTATGTTCACACTGTTCGGTGAATGTTAAGAATTGTTCTTACACTCAGGAATAGTGTGTGAAGTATGCTGGAATTCCTGCGCTACTTATTAATTAATTAGATATATTAGTTAATTGTTGTTAGCCCTCTCTCTATTATTATGTAAATGTGATCTCACCACTCTGAGGGACTAACATCAAGGCCTCACTATATTGATTGAGTCTCTCTCTCTCTCTCTCTCACACACACACACACACACACACACACGACACAGATACTTTTTGGCCTTTTGTAGGATCTGCCTTAGTTTTGTCCTCATATATGTTTATTTTCTTTTTTAAAAGCTAACCCCTCTGGAACTCTTTTTAGTCATGGTGTTTTACTCTGGTTCTGTGAAATTTTTGTTTTGGAGCTAGTGATGTTCTTACGTGGCTGAGATGTAATTGTTGCTGGCTTAAGAGAAACTTAAATCGCTAAAGTTATGCTTGTCAATAGGTCAGGCCCCAGCCATTGAAAGTTAAATATTTCAATAGGACTAATCCAACAGGTGTTGCCCACTGGTACCCACAGGAGACTTGTACTCTACTCTGGTGAATTGTACTCGCCTGATTGTTTCCCATATTCACACCTGGTTAGGCTTATTTTGTATGCCTTTGTGCTTTTGTATTAAGCCATATACCCATTCAACAATTTTATTTCATTCTTTTTTGTTTTTTCCCCCTGGCTTCTTAACGGCCACATCTCATACCAGTTTGTATCATTATAGTTGCTATAATGTAGCCTTTATTCTCTTTCTTCAATTTTTGTTTTCAATGAGCCATTAAAGTACCTTATGTCAGAACAGCTGAATACATTTTGCAGCTTTCGTTGAAACAACGTAAAGAGTTACATCATAAGAAAAAATTAAAAAAACCACAGAAACCTTGTAATCTGTTCATAAAATTACGTAATTTTATAAACTTGAAAAATTACAAAATTTAAAAAAAAATGTTAAACCGGAAACAAGATACTTGTTCTTAAGCATTATATGTTAATATAAACAATGCAGGCACAACCTTAAAACTCTAGGGTATTTGATATAAAATACATGCATACTTGAAGTGTCTCCAATCCATTATAATATGGACAATTTGGGTATCATCTGGACTATTCATCATGTGGGGCATAACCTGGAGGGTCCATAACTCCAAATCATGGTATCAGTCCAAATGCAAAATGACATTAAAGGTTTAGATTTATCTAGTTCCATGCATCCATTGGTCAAGTTGCCTCTGGATGAATTTTGGACAGAGCAAATTGATACCCACTTATTGACCTGATCTTCATGCATTTTTCACGCACTCCTTTATTGAAGAAATAACAATTTCTAGTGGTGTTTTGTTCTGAGCATTTTGCTTGGTCAAAGATGATATTTATTTCTTGCTTTTTTAACAGTTGACCCCCATAAGTCAGGTTTAGAATTGCTAACTTGTGGTGGCATTTACTTTTCCAGACCAGGCTACCTGACAATGGATCAATATGAAGTACGGCATCACAAAAATCAAAAGGAAACTTTCCGTCAATAATGATATCTGAAAAGGAATGTTTGCATTTCTAGGACCTGCATGTGTTGAGGAAGTGAGAAGAATACATGTGAAGATGTGTTGATGACGTGCATTACGCAGCTAGTTGTTTAGTATCTCATGGACTGAAGTTCTGTTGTTTCTGGGGATAATGGAGAATGATATATTCAATGCATCTCTCCCCATTGCCAACCAAAATTCTATGGTTATTGATTCAATATCATCACAGATATTTCCGGGTTCATTTGTTCCACCAGATGAACTAGATCATAACAGCCAACGACCACTAATTGCTGGGTATTCTTTGTTTTCACCTCTGCAGGCAGATACCATGCATAATCTGCATATCACAAATCATGATGGTATGGGGGATGGTGAGACATTGGTTTCTGATAATATTCAGTTTAGTAAGCATACCATTAAGAGTACCGCAGTGAGCAGTTCAGTCGCCAACACCAACTTACAGGAGAACTTCATGGGAGCTTCTTTACCTGCCAATTCAATTGCTAACCTTTTGGCCGCAAGTACCAGTTTGCAAGAGAATCTTTTTGGCGTACCTATTTCTGCTGCACCAAGATTGCAGTTTGAGGATATGAGAAGTCTTATGTCAAATGATAGGTGTAAAATTTCAAATCAGTCACTTTCAACAACTGGAAATTGTGTATATGATGGATCACAGGGTGGTATGGGGTTTCTAGCATCAAAAAAAGATTCAGGTTTGAACTATGAAGAAATCTTGGGTCGTCGGGCTTCTTTCGGGAAGACTCCTATGAATGTGGTGTGTCCATCGTATCATGTTATGGGAAACTCACAATCCGCATGGATTTCTGACAAATCCAATACACCAAATGAACCTTATGGTTACTGCATGCCGAATAACGAATTGTCTTTGAGTCTTGCCACATGTGCACCTTCTCTTATTGACATGCCAACTATACCTGACCAATGCTCAGAAATAAGGTGTTCTGGTGTAACTCAAGCTACTTCAAAGGAGAACAGATATGCGGATACCAGAGAATTGCAAAATTGTCGTACTCTCCCTCCATATTCTTTTCAAACTGTTGGATTGGAATCAGAACAAACTTCCACTAAAGAACTTTCTCTTGACTTTGGTTCTTTTAAACAAGCTCAATTCTTGCGTGTACTGTTGGAGTCTAAATGTCTACATGCTGCTCAACAAATACTTGCGGAGTTTGCAAGCTATTCCCTAGACAATCAAGAGAGTCTATACAATTCACCAGATGGAATTCAGAATGATGCGAAGGCCTCATTTTCTTCAAGTTGCTCTGGTGAAAGGGGAATTTTGATGATGAGTTCTGGTGAATTCCCATTTTCATATGGAGAAATTAAGCCTCAAGATCACAAAAAGATGATGCTGCAAATCCCAGAGCTTGATAAAAAGAAAGCTGAACTGCTGGCTATGCTGCAAGTGGTATGTGGGCTTTCTTATTACCTCGATCCAATGTTAGATTATGTATGCAATATCTACATTAGTTGTTATCCTTTGCAGAAACGGTAATGAAAACCTGCTAGTGGCCTTAATACGAATCCAACAGGAATGGGTATTAATAGTTTCTGGACTTTTTACTGTTTTACTAGTTTGTGTTACTATTGTTCATTTCTTATCAAATTTATATTTAGATTTTAATTGTTAAATACTTAAATCTAATTACTGGAAAGTTTCATCTCTACATATTTCACAACCATAGAGACGACTGTAGTTCTGTATCACTTCCAACCAGAAGAGCCTCTTGTGTGTATTGATGTCGTTTTTTGTGATGGTGTCAACAGGAGATCTTCTTAAGCAAAGCCCTGTTATTTTTAGCCTGGTAGTCATGAGGTTGCAATGATTTTCTACAGGAAGACCCCCATTGAAACACAAAACCGAGTAAACGAAAGCTTGTTAAATTAAATATTTAAGGCCCATTTGCCTACTGTGAATAAATTCCCAGGAGTTCATAGTAAAGTGGGTTCTAACGATGGAGAATTAAATAGGTGAGGAGTGAAGGATGTAAGGTGGAGATTTAGATAGGACTCTCACTTTCCTAATACTTATTAACTAGGGGATTGATCATGGAAGGATTCATTTCCTACCAAAAGGGACACTATCTGATGGCCCTTTATGGATCTTCACCTTTACTTCAATTTCAGCTCCTTTGATAGGGAGACTCTAAGACTCTGTTACGATCGTTTTACCATTGAAATGGTAGACCCATGGAAACAACACTTTGCTATTAGCTGATTCCCATGTATATCCCATGCTTGTTGACTTCTTTTCCAGGGAAACCTTACATGTTCAACGAACATGCAAGAAATTTGTAATCTTTTTGCTACAACAAATGCTTCCTTACCGATATTCTTTTAAAGTGTGCGATGAAGACATTTAATTATCTAAATCATATTGACTCAGGTTGACAATAGATACGAAGAGTGCTTAAATCAGGTTCAGGCAGTAACATCATCCTTCCATGTTGCAACAGAGTCAAACCCTCGGTTGCATGCCCGTTTTGCTGTTCAAACAGTCTCTGTTCTGTATAAGAAATTGAGGGAGAGAATCATCAACCAGATTCTTTTGGCTGGAGAGCGCTGTGGCAGTGAACGCATGCAAGAAAAAGAGGAATTGTTTGAATCTTCTTTCCAAAAGCAATGGGATTTGCAGCAGCTCAGGAGGAATGATCTGCACCCATGGAGGCCACAGAGAGGCTTGCCAGAAAAATCAGTCTCAGTTTTACGTGCATGGATGTTTCAGAATTTCCTTCACCCGTAAGTTGGTTATGAGACCTGTGGGCCACAAATAAGATTTTCATAAATCTCTCAAAACTGGTGTGTTTCTAAGAGGAAGAGCATGATCTTCAACTCATTACTAGTTTATTCTATCTTTGGGCTTTTAGTTTGTACACTGTGTGCCGTGGTTCAGTGATTTAGGCCAATATGAAGGGCCGCAGCATTTACAAATCATTCACAAAAAGTAACGCGTGTGCCCTGTATCCTTGTTCAATGTGGACAGCTGTTGTATTTTCTCCCATCTCTCATCAGGAAAATTTTTAGGGCATTGTCTCTCTCACTTTAGGGCCTGGTGGAATATTGATCTAGATCATTAACCATTTGTGACACCTTTTATAATGCGTATGTTGGATTGAGGATCACTTAACTCCTTTATTTCCGAGGGAATGTTTGTATAGTAGAAGGAGTGCTAAGCTATGATGCCCAGATACGGCAAGGATACAGTAGGGACACGCTATGGATACGGTAGGGACATGGATTTTACGCATAAAAAGTGAAGTATCAGACACGATACCTTGCCCACTTTGAGGAAACCGTGCATCATAGGTGCTAAGGGAGGAGTAAAAGTAGGCCATAATGTGATGTTTTTACTTCATTGTTGGTTTAGATGGAAAAGGTGAAGTGAGAAGTAAAGTGGTCATTGTTGTTTGGATGGAAATAGTGAAGGGGAGAACTAACGTTCAGATGTGAGTCATGTGACACCACTAGCCCTTTTACTCCTCCTTTTGCCTCTTTTTTTTTTTTTTTTTTCCTACAGCCAAATATGGTAATGAAGATTTCTAATTTTTTTACCTTATGTTTTACATATGGATTTTTTAGATACCCAAAGGATGCAGAGAAGCATGTCCTTGCAATGCGAAGTGGTTTGACTAGGAACCAGGTATTTTAAAATTCCCACACTTTTACTGGACTAAATTATTTTCCTGGTTATCAAAGTTGGACTCAGTGGAAGAAATCTGAATGTTTATATACTGTCTCTTTAGTGCATAGATTCCTTTGATGGATATAGTTCAAGTGGTTCAGTAGTTCTATGTGTTTGTTAACTCATTTTTCCAATTCCAATTAATTGGGTAGGTATCCAATTGGTTTATAAATGCACGTGTTCGTCTCTGGAAACCAATGATCGAAGAAATGTACTTGGAGATGAATAAAAAGGGTCGACAGGAGGGAGCTGCAACTGATCGTAGAAACCATGGAATCAACTCTGATCAGAAGATCTGGAGGAGCTGATGCCTTGCAAATGTTTCTGTGCTAGGCTGCAAATAAACTGCAGTCCTATACTTATTGATTTTTGCCATGATTCGATTAATCAAAGGTTTTTTACGGTTCATTTTCGTCCCATGTTTATCTTTTAAATGCTTCTTCTATTAATAAAGCTGGAAATGGGGTTTGCTGAATTGTTTCTATTTGTTATGTAGGTAACCGAGGAAAAAAGTATTAAAGCATTTTGGACCGCCCAATGAAAAAAGGAAAAAAGTTTAGATTCTAAATTGTGATGCAGAAAATGTAAAATGGGTAGGTTAAATTGTACATGTAGGTAAAATTCATCTCAGCTAAATGAGAATGGGTGGATCTCTTACTACTGTCATTTTGCATGAACACTCCTCTTGTTATATAAATTAAAAGGAATTTATCCTAATGTCTTTGGGCAATTTACTTCATTTGTGCAGTGTTCCACTTTTTGCAATTCTTGCCTCAATTGATATGATGATTTTGTTTTTCTTTTCTTTCTTTTCTTTCTTGTCTTTCTCATTTTTTGGCGGGTGCAATTGATAATATGCCAAATAGTTGCTAAGATACCAAGAACCAATCAATTTGTCAAAATGTAAATGAGAATAGCAGGACATCAACTTGGCCATGTATCATTCACCAGTGTAGTGTAGATTTTGTTTTTGTTTCTCTGTTTCAAGACCGGATAAAGGAGTGTGGGTTGCATCATGATGACAGTCGGGCGGGATTCTAGAAATTCCTTAGATAAGATCTTAAAATATCTGAGATTTTATTATTTAACTTCTTCACTTAACCATATAAAATTCTAAATCCGCACTGTCAGTTGGCATAGAAATAGCAAAAAAGAAACCCTGACATTCCAATTGTTTTTAGTGCTACACTCAGTTTAATAGTAGGACTCAGCTAACCCTTTTGACAGACATAAATATGAGTGTTACTCTTGAGGAAATCATTAAAATACTTGGATTCTAGGGGTTCTTATAAAAAGAAAAATTAAGCTTAAATTCTAATTTAATGGATTTATGAAAATAATAATACTACTTTGGCATAGTTGTTTGTATATTTATGTTTTTTACCAAACTGCATTCATTGACAATATGGTCAGGTGGTTGGACAATATTATCAAACCTGCAGTTCATCTTCTCTATTTTTCCTCTCCTACAACTCATCTTCTCTCACAGTAGATTCATCCTCTGTTCTAAACCAAACACTCATCCACTTCACTAACTAGCTACCTATCTACCTGAGTCACCAACACCTTTTTTAACCAAACTTTCTTCTTTTTTTTCAACCACAAAGAGAGATTTGAAAATTACAAACTACCATCAGATTTTTAAGATACTAAAATATGATTTGATGATATTTAGTATTCTTAAATCAAGTTAGAATATTAGAAGGAATGAAAACCTTAACTGTTATTTTAGGAAAAATCCCAAATCCCCAATCCCATAATGGAAAATCCCAATTCGACCTTGGGATCAAGTCTCATGGTGATTGGCCATAGTGGGACTCCCAATGGAATCCCACAGCCAACCCCATTCACTTATCTTTTTTGCACTTCTACATCGAAATATATGGGTTACTTCTACTTCAAAATATATTGGTTCTTCTCCAAATCATATTTTTTTAGATAGGTTCTACTAAACTAAAATGAGATAAGAGATTTTTGTATTGATTTACATAGAGATAAAAGGGAAAGAAGCATGTATGTATTGTAGATAAAAGGGAAAGTATCCATATGATGGACAGGGCCGTCTCAAGACAATATGTGGCCCCAGGCGAAAGTATAAACGAGGCCCCTAACTTCTATGTGTGACACGAGAAAACCCTCGTCCTTAATCCGGGTTAATTTGGGACCGGCAATGTACACTATGAGTAGTACATTGGCGGACTTAAAAAAAATTTGGGTTTTTTTTTTTTTTGGGTTTTTTTTTTTTAGAGCTTGTTGAGGGATTTATTTTTTTTAAGTGAATTTAACCTTTCTTGCCTTTTGTGATGCAAACTTATTGATCAATTTTTTGTATTCAAGGTTTTCCAAAATTTTCTTCTTAATAGATAAAATGGCTAACCCGCTTAATCCCTCTTCTGACATAGTTGATCATAGATAAGATTTTATTAACTTTAATTTCGAAAAACTTTTTTCGGTGGAAGCAACTGTAACCGGTACTGTTAATAGTATTCAATAAGCAATATATAAGTTTGGAAAAGACTCAATAGTATCCTAATTAGTGGACCCCATGAGTCAAGGTTGATTTGAAATGCCATTTTATGAAAAACAGGGTATTTTCTATAAAACAAAGGACTTATTTGAAATTCTGATTTTATGAAAATTTTTCAATGATGGAATTTTTCGATGATTTCAGTTTCATTAGAAAACGGGTCAAATTGTGATCAATTTTCTCTTCTAGCTCGAGTTCATTTGAATTCATTTAAGATGATTCCCAGCGAGATTTGATACCTTTAAAAACGTACTTATTTTAGAATATTTTTATTTTTACTGTGCTTCTTCTTCGTCTATCTTCTTCTCTGGTTTGATTTTGGTTTTCAAATGTACCATGATTTTCTCTTTTTAGTTTTATCATGTTAATGTTACTAATCCAACAAAATTATGAGGCCCTCTCATGGTGAGGCCCCCACCACTTGCTTCACTTGCCTATAGGGTGAGCCGGCCCTGATGATGGATTAGGTGAAGGTGGGACTATGGGAGAAAAAGGGAGAAGAAGAAGAAGAGTTGCATGTCTTTGATAATATTGTCCACCAATTAACAATGCCATCAATTAAGGCAATTTGTTAAAAAAAAAAAAATGTAGGAACAACTCTACCATACTTGTATTATTTTTCTTTGTAAATTTGTTAAATCAAAGTTTAAACTTAGTTTTTCATAAAGATCTCAAGATTCAAAAGTCTTGAGAAAAAAGAAAACCATGAACAATTTGAGCAAAAATATAAAATATTAGTTAAGAAAGGAAAACAAAAGGTAAAAAAAAACTCTTAATCATAATAGAGAGAGAAAGAGAAATTATAGAAATCCATAAGATAAACATAATAGGATGAAAAATAAACATTTCTCAAAATTTCAATTAGATGATTAACTTTTCCACCAATTTCTACGTGAAAAGGGCAAAGAATATCTTATTTGCTAGATGAAAACTCAAATTCAAAACTCAAAAGGTTGGATACATCATTAATCCATTGTGGTCCCTCGGATGTGGACCCTATTGTATACTATAGCAATCTAAACCATTGACTTGTTAATCTCCCCCATGATTGATTATCCCTTAATCTCAATCCATCTTGAAAGATCTCTGCCATCCAATTTCAACGTGGATTGAATTTGGAGGTTGATCGACGGTTGCGGACTTCCCGAGAGATGGACCTCAAGATTTGATTCTGATCTTGGATGGCCTATCAAAATGTGGCCCATACGATCAATGATTACATTGTGGGGTGGGCCACACTCACAGTGGCCACCTTCATAAGAACAGCTTCTCTTCTCTTCCTTCAAAATTCTCACTCAGACGAAAATGGGTGACTTTAAACCCTATCTTCTACTTCTTCTTCCTCTCGCTAGGGTTTCTCTGCAACCTAGGGTTTTATTCATCTTTCTCTCATCTTCTTCAAGCAATGGCGTCTTTGATGGCGATCCTTCGAGCCCAGGGCTCCGTTTTCGTCCACGCTCTCTCAAAGGTCCGTACTCGAAACCAATCTCTTCCTCTCTCCAAACCCTACAAAACCCTAAAAATCCCATCTTTTTACGCTCTGAATCTCCCCTCAAAACCCCTCACCACTTCTACCTTCTCAACTCCACACCAACAATCCCATCCCTCAGATGCTAGTGTTCTTTGCAACGTTCGAGACCGTTGGAATTCTCCAGGTCAATTCCAACGGACGGATGATGTTGACAATCGAGACCCGGACGTTCCTCCTATTGGGTTCGATTTGGGGGGTGTTTGTGGTGAGGGGAAGATCAAAGAAGCGGTTGATCTTTTGAGCCGAGGCGCTTGGATTGAACCCTGGTCTTCTTACTCTTGAATGCTTATGCTGATTCCAGGATTGTATGGGAAATGTGGAAGCATGAGTGATGCCCGCTGTGATGCCCGCCGTGTGTTTGAGAAAATGCCAGAGAGGAATTCTTGGGATTTGATGATATGAGGGTTTGCATCAAATGGGAACGGGGACAATGGTTTACAGCTCTTTGAGCAGTTGCGGGAGCTGGGTTTGTGTCCAAATGGGCAGACTTTTGTTGCGGTTTTGTTCGAATGTGCTTCTGAAGGGGCTGTTCAATTGGGTTTTAGTCATTTCAATTCCATGTCGAAAGTGTATGGGATTGATCCACGGATCGAGCATTACTTGGCCATGATTGATGTTCTTGGAAAATCTGGGCATGTTAATGAAGCAGAGGAGTTTATTGAGAGAATGCCAATTGAGCCCACACCGGAATTTTGGGAGGCATTAATGAATTTTGCTCACATTCATGGAGACATTGAACTTGAAGACAGAGCAGAGGAGTTGTTGCCTGCACTCAACCAATCTAAGGGTGTCTTGAAGGTCCCAAAACCAATGCTGAATAAACAGTCTGGGATGGATATGCTTGTTGAGAAGAACTTGGTGGATGAGTCTTGGGTGGGTACTAACCCTAACAAGGGTGAGGCCTATGAGATCTTCAAGGGCTTCAGTGGGCAGATGAAGGAGGCGGGTTATGTTCCTGATACAAGATATGTGCTCCATGACATTGATCAGGAGGCAAAAGAACAGGCGTTACACTATCACAGTGAGCGGTTGGCAATAGCTTATGGTTTAATAAGCACTCCAGCAAGGACCCCATTAGAATTATCAAAAACCTCCGCGTCTGTGGAGATTGCCACAATGCAATTAAGATCATATCTAAGATTGTTGGGAGGGAGTTTATTGTTCGGGATAACAAGCGATTTCATCATTTCAAGGATGGGAAATGTTCTTGCGGTGACTATTGGTGACCATGCTAGGCATTGAAGTAACATACATACATACAGTGTTATGGGTATGTGACCTCTTTGCTTTCCTTAAGCAGTTTTGGTGTATAGATTGCAAAGAAATTTTCAGTGGCTAGGAAAACCAACATGCCTAATCATCAAGATCTATTCTAGTTCTAGATTTAACTCGTTGCTTTTGACATTTCTTGTACTTTAGATCTACGGCATTACTTATTGAAAAATGGTTGAGTTATTCATTTAATTGCTGTAAGATCAAATGGGAATCTCAGCACTTCTTTTCATGTAAGGTTTATGGTTTATGCTTGTGCTGCAAACTACAGAATTCTCAATCAATTTTTGTGGTTAAACTTGGATTTAGATGAGGAAATCTTCATTTCACGGAAGCTGTTATTTATCTCCATGCATTTTATCAAATCAACCATTTACCTGATAACTTAATTGTAATTTTTGTTCTCTTGAATGTGGTCGATCAGATATCAAGGGTATCTCAAAAAGCTGAAAGAGGTGCAGGCCAAGTGGGGCTGAGTTGCAGAATCAACTTGACAATCAAAGGCTAACTCACAATAACTTGTTTAGTTAAGATATTACCATCACCATTATTACTTAAAACTTGAATAAATACACCTAAACATCTTGAAGCAATGTCTTAAAAACCAGACCGAAGGTTGAAGTAGTGGATTGGACAGTTCTGTCTGATCTGATTTGATTGTCCAGTTTAACCTGATTCCCAGAAGCTTTCTGATGAGAAATTAGATTAACAAAATAGAAAATGTGGAAACGAATAAGAAGGAAAAAAAATAATAGAGAGAGAGAGAAAAGCAAAATCTTGTTTGGATATTGAGATATGCAACATAACAAATAAAAGTAGAATATATAAGCCTTTTTTTTTTAAATGATAATATGTGAAATGAAAAGAACTGCAAAAATTTTCTTTAAAATGAAGAAATTTAATAATCATTAACTTTTTATAGATCTTCCTATTGGAATGTAAGAAAAACATGATTAAAGTCTGGATTTATTGGCTCGATTGATGCTGGATAGACCCATGACCCCACGTGCAAGATTTTTTATTTCTTGATTTTATTTCCTCAGTAATTTCTCACTAGCTTTCTAATTTTACAAAAGAGTTTAATTAGGATAGCTTCTAAATTCCTTAGTTTCCTAGTTTAAGAGTCGGGCCTGTAAGAAAAGATTATCATGGGAATATCTGGATATTACAGCTGAGTAGGCAACAGCTAACAACTTTTTTCGTTTTGTTGACAAGGCAACAGCTAAATTACAACAGATTTTGGTGGTCTTGCAAACAATAAACCTGTCTCTAATGTCATCTGACAGGTTTTCTGTCTAATCATACATCCCTGATCCCCTCCTGCTCCCACATGTCCAGAAGAAAGTCTACCATTTCCTTTCCTGCAGGAATCAGTTGAGATTGTGAGGTATTAACATATGCATCAGGTCGTCAGGCACATCCAAAATTGTGTTCTTCTGATCCTACCAATCCCATTAATGTTATGCATTAATGTTATGGATTTGAGATCCAAGTATGGTTTTGCTTGTGCGATTACGTAAAGGTAATTTGATGCAGCCAGAGGAGAAGACCAAACCCACAACAGGGATTTGATCGAATCCAGATGGATTCAACAGCCAAGAACTCACGCACAAAGCTAATCAAAGCAAAACTAAATCAGAACTCAATTTTCAATTTGATAATAAAATGTATCGATCACTAAAGGGGATTTATATATTTATAGAGAATATCAAAGGGTCTTTCTAATCCTATTAAACTTCTATTACTAATTATAGAATTCCTAATATTAAAGAAGCCTACTAATTCTAAGGTGCTAAAGCAATTAAAAAACTGTTAAATAAGATAACTTCCCACAACAGCCGGTTATTCCTCATTGGATTTGTGGGCTATTCTAATGGATTGAATCTGATTGACCCAATAGCTCACGGGTTAGGTCCAGTGGACTTGGACCTGGCTCGAATTGCACCAGTTCTCCCCGCCTTAGAAAAACTCGACTCCGGCGTGTGTATAGCTTGATAACGTTCATATAAATCCAGGTTGAGGCGCTGGAAAGTAGCAGTGATCCATGAGGCATCTGAAATGGGGCGATTCTTCCACTGAACAAGAAACTTCTGAAAACCTCCACGACGTGTAGACACGAGTTGATCATCTAGGACATCCACAATGTGATCAGACGGTGGAGGAATAGGCGGTAGAGATAAGATGTGTTCTTCAATTCCTTCATCGGTGTGATGGCCACGGTAGAGAGTCAAGTCTTCTACATTAAATATGGAACTGATGCCTAACTCTGCGGGCAGTTCCAGAACGTATGCATTGGAACTTATCTTCTTTAAGATCTTAAAAGGACCCGCATTGCGAGGATGCAGCTTCTTATTTGCTTTGGGAGGAAGGCGCTCGGGACGTATTCTAATCATGACCATGTCACCTTCTGCAAACTCAACAAAACGGCAACGTGCATCGGCATGCTGCTTGTAGTTTTCATTACTAGTGGCGATGTTACGTCGAACCTCATCATGTACATGCTGCATATGTCGGATAAAATCTTTAGCTTCTCCACTCGGTCGCGCTTCGACCGGTAACGGAACCAAATCAGCAGGTAGGTGCGGTCGCACGCCAGTCACGGCTTGGAATGTGAACATCCCAGTAAATCTGTTGACTGAATTATTGTAAGCAAATTCAGCCATGGGTAAGACCAGATCCCAAGATGTAATGTGGTCTCGAACCAAGCATCTCAACAATTTGCCTAAACTGCGATTTACCACTTCCGTTTGACCGTCAGTTTGCGGATGATAGGCACTGGAAAATTGTAACTTTGTCCTAGTGGCCAGTCAGAGTGTCTTCCAAAAATAGCTCATAAACTTCGTATCTCGATCGGACACAATTGTTTTAGGAAGTCTATGAAGGCATACCACTTCTCGGAAGAATAACTGCGCAACTTTTGATGCATCAGAAGACTTAGAACATGGTATGAAATGAGCCATCTTAGAAAATCGATCTACCACAACAAATATAGAATCAACTTTCTGTGCTGTGTTTGGTAGACCCAGAACAAAATCCATGCTGATGTCTTCCCACGGAGCATGTGGAATGGGAAGGGGCTGATAGAGTCCTGTATTCTTTTTGTTACCCTTTGCAAGCTGACAAACCCTGCATAAATCACAAATTTTAATGATATATGATTTCATCTTAGGCCAAAAATATCTGTCACCAACAAGATCGAGGGTCTTGTCACGACCTAAGTGTCCACTACATCCGCCACCATGTAATTCCCGGACAATATGTTCACGGATGGAGGTAGCTGGTAGACATAGTTTTGTGCCGCGAAACAAATATCCATTATGAATACTGAAGTGCGGGTGTTGAGTTGGATCGCCATTGAGAAGAGTGGTGTAGATGTGGCCAAAATCTTTATCCGCAGGGTATTCTTGACGAATTTCTTCGAAGCCCGGAATAGTGATAGACATGTTAGTCAATAAATGCTTGCGGCGGCTTAATGCATCTGCAACTTGATTTTCTTTGCCGGCCTTGTGGCGAATGACAAAAGTGAATTCCTGAAGGTAGGAGTTCCACCTTGCACGGTGTGCACTCAATTTATGCTGGGAATGTAAATGCTTGAGGGCTTCATGATCAGAGAATAGAACAAACTCTCTTCCAATTAAATAATGCCGCCCATGACGTAGAGTCTGTACCACAGCATATAGTTCGAGATCATAGGGAGAATATGTTTTTCGGGACTCATTCAGCTTCTCACTGTAGAAAGCGACAGGATGACCTTCCTGACTAAGCACGCCTCCAATACCAACATTAGATGCATCACAATGAACTTCAAAAACCTGATTGAAATTTGGAAGGCATAAAACTGGAGCTTCAGTCATCTTCCGTTTTATCTGTGCAAATGCACGGGCGGCAGCACTGGTCCATTTGAATGTCCCCTGTCTCATACAGTCAGTAATAGGAGCCATAATGCTACTGAAATTTCTGATAAAACGCTTGTAGAAAGTCACAAGCCCATGGAAACTTCGAGCTTCAGATATGGTTGTTGGAATAGGCCAATCAACAACAGCATTCACTTTGGCGGGGTCCGCCTCGACACCTCGAGCAGTAATGAAGTAACCAAAAAAAAGCACAGAATCAGTCAAAAAAGAGCACTTCTTGAGGTTGATATAAAATTTATCACGGCGCAGGATACTGAACACACACCTCAAATGATCAAGATGCTCTTTCCTAGATTTGCTGTATATCAAGATATCATCAAAATAAACCACAACAAATTTTCCAAGAAAAGGGCGCAATAGCTGAGTCATCACTCGTATGAAAGTACTTGGCGCATTAGAAAGGCCAAAGGGCATCACTAACCACTCATAAAGACCATCTTTTGTTTTGAATGTTGTTTTCCATTCGTCACCCGGCCAGACACGAATCTGGTGATAGCCACTACGTAGATCAAGTTTGGAAAAAATAGTGGATCCATGCATTATATCCAACATATCGTCTATCCAAGGAATAGGAAAACGATACTTTACCGTAATTTTATTGATGGCACGACTCTCCACACACATACGCCAGCTACCATCCTTCTTTGGTGTAAGGAGGGCTGGAACAGCACAAGGACTTAAGCTTTCCTTGATGTACCCCTTTTGCAATAATTCATCAACTTGGCGCTTCAACTCGGCATGTTCACTTGGGCTCATCCGATAAGCAGACAGATTTGGCAGGGATGTGCCAGGAACTAAGTCTATAGCATGCTGTATATCTCGCATGGGAGGTAGCTCTTTTGGTAACTCTTCAGGAGTCAAATCACAGTATTCATGGAGGGCCTGAGCTTCAGTGGGAATACGAATCTTAGGAGGCTCCTGCATTTGCTTAGCGACTAGTGCAAACATCACATTCTGTTCTTTGGTTTCTTCCTCAAATTTACGCATAGTGAGAACATGTGGATTGGATGGGGTAGTGGGAGTCTCTGAAAAAAATGATATTGGTGGCATTGGAAGAAGGTCCACCATTTGTCCTTTCCACTTGAAAGAATGCATGTGCTTCTTTTGATATGTAAGTACCTCTCGATCGAAGAGCCAAGGCTGACCAAGAAGTATATGAGCAATGTTCATAGGAATTATGTCGCACCATATTTCATCTTCATAAACGCTAATTTTGAAATTAATTAAACATCGGCGGGTCACATGAATGGAATGATCGTTTACCCATGCAACTTTGTAAGGTTTCGGGTGCTTTTCAGTTGGCAATTTCAATTTATCGATCACTTCCTGTGCAACAATATTCATAGCACTTCCGCCATCAATGGTTAAATTACTCAGCTTACCTTTACACCGCACACGTGTCCGGAAGATGGCAGTTCTCCGCCAATCTTCTTCTTCCTGTTCATTGGTATTGAGAAGTCGGCGTATGATAAGTAGATGACCGCCTTCTTCTGCAGTGGTAGTGGCTCTAGGAAGAGGATCCGACCGTTCTTCTTGCTGAGTGTCTTCCTGTGCTTCCACTGGTTGATTTTCGGGGGGGGGGGGGGGGGGGGGGGGGGGGGGGGGGCTTCCATCTCAATGTGTTCATCATAGTGTTCATCATCATAATAGGCTTCTTCTTCACAATAGTAAAGATTTCGAACCTGTGGGCAATCATTGGCAAAGTGACCCGGTTGACCACAACGCCAACAACTGTTATTCCGCCGATCCGGCCTTGGAGGTCCACGTCCCTGTGGTACAGCGACCCGCTGGTTTGGTGCAAAAAGGCGCTGATTAGGCTGGTTGGGCTGTTGTTGCCTCTGTGGTGGACGATAACCTTGTGGAGGAGCACGATTATTCTGAAATTCGGAAGCTAGGCGAGAACCTTGTGGTGGAGCACGATAATTCTGGAGCTCTGCGAGGTATGGGTTCTCCGGTTGGAGCACCAAAGCATCTCATATTTGGTGACCGTAATTCCAGTTCAACTCGTTTTGCCTTGTTATAGATCTCATCAACTGTATCAAAATCATGCATGAGGACCTCACGCTTAATTTCGTGGCGCAAACCAGTACGATAGCGGTTGACAAGTTCTCGGTCATCTTCTCGATTTTTCCTCCGAATAACATAATCATTGAATTTCTCTGTGTACTCATCCAATGACAAAATGCCCTGCTTGAAGAGAAGAAACTCTTGTTGAAGTATATCCAAATAATTAGAGGGTAAGTACTTGCCTTCAAGCTTTTCGCGCATGTCATCCCACTTAGTGATAGCGGGGCGTCCCATGACGAAATTGTTATGATCAACGCCGTGCCACCATGCCCTTGTTGAACCCTTAAGCTTGACTTTGACAAAGGCCACACGCTGGGCATCATCCATGCGGTACTAGTTGAAATAATCGTCAAGAGAATTGAGCCAATCAATAAAAGCCCGTGGGTTCAGGCGTCCAGAGAAATCAGCCACTTCAACTTTGACGCGTTTGGTAATATCATCAAATTTGGGTGTTGGTGGCGCATTTTCATGGTCCTTGTCAGAAAAAAGACGCTCAATAAAATCATGAATAGACTCACGTCTGTCGGCATCAGCGTGGTGCGGTACAATATGTGGAAAACCTGTACTGGACAATGCGTCAATTGCTGGTTTTTGTAAGGCTGCAAACCTCGTCTCTAATGCAAGTACCCTGTCAGAAAGTTCGGTCTCCAATGCATGCACTCATTGCGACAATTCAGATAGCATAGCATCTCGTTGATTGTCAGAAAGCTTTCCCCGGAAAGTTTGACCGCTGCGAGTAAACATTCTTGAATTTTTTTTTTTTTTTTGCTAGTAGGTGGGCTGGGCCCGGTTCAGACTCAGATCAGGCCGGTAGTGCAGGTCAGGTCCAAACTGGCGGCCTGATTCAGTTTTCCTGCAAGTGGGCTGGCTGCAGGTCAGGCCCAACTGGAAGGCCCAGTTTAGTTGTGGCCTGATGAAGGCACGTGTGAAGAAAGGCCCTTGGTTCGGCCTTGGGTTTTGTGCAGAGAAGAAAGTAAAAGAAAAAAAAAAGGGCTTTTCTTCTTACGATTGAAGCTGGAGAAGGAGTGAGACGATGCTGGACGGTAGATGCTTCTCCGCTAGCGACAGTGGTGGCGCAGTGATGGTGAGTGTGGTCGTTGCAGATGAAGATCAATTGGTGCCACGTATGTCTGCTCTCTTCTCTTCCATCCTCTGCTCCTTCTTTCTTCTTCTTCTTTTTTTTTTTTTCTTCTGTTGGGTGGGCTTTCAGCGAGGATGGGTGATGGCAGATTTCAGCTTGGGTTGCAGTGGTGAGATTTAGGGTTTTGGCTATGTCTGGGTGAAGAGGGGTTTTGTTTGGGATGGTTTCGGTGGCTGGGATGTAGGGTTTGGATGTGGGGGTTTTCTGGCGTGTGGGGAATTGTGGATGTCAAGACTGTGGGTTGATGGGATTTCATGAGATGGGTTCGGTGGTGGGATTTGGGTGTGGTGAGAGACGGACGGGTGGGGTGGGTTTGAGGTGTTGGTTTGGCGATGGCAAAGGAGGATGGTTAGGGTTTCGGTGGAAGATTTGATTCGGTAGAGAAAGGAGGCTGGTGGCAAGATGGATGAATGGACGATAGGCTACTAAGACTTGATGATCAGAATACAGATCCAAGATCGGATCTGCTCTGATACCAATCTGATTCAGTCAGAGGAGAAGACCAAACCCACAATAGGGATTTGATCGAATCCAGATGGATTCAACAGCCAAGAACTCACGCACAAAGCTAATCAAAGCAAAACTAAATCAGAACTCAGTTTTCAATTCGATAATAAGATGTATCGATCCCTAAAGGGGATTTACATATTTATAGAGAATATCAAAGGGTCTTTCTAATCCTATTAAACTTCTATTACTAAATATAGAATTCCTAATATTAAAGAAGCCTACTAATTCTAAGGTGCTAAAGCAATTAAAAAACTGTTAAATAAGATAACTTGCCACAACAGCCGGTTATTCCTCATTGGATTTGTGGGCTATGCTGATGGATTGAATCTGATTGACCCAATAGCTCACGGGTTAGGTCCAGTGGACTTGGACCTGGCTCGAATTGCACCATAATTGAAATTGGCACTCCCTTTTTCCTCTTTTTTTATGGAGGCACTCCAAAATTTTGTGAAGGAAAAGGAGTGCCTCCATCAAAAAAAGGAGTGCCAATATCACTTTTCTTACGTAAAACCTAGTCCCTAAGTTTCTTTTACTATTTATATGGCATTGTATAGATGAGAATTCAGACCTCTAATGAATAATAGAATTTGAGTGGTATAATTCAATGGAGTGCGTCCTCGTGTTGAAATCTCATCGAAGATCATGCATTGTGTCTGCGGACACGTGATTTGGCACTTCCACTCAAGCCCTAACCCTAGGGCCTGCATCATTGATGTTTAGGAATGTTGATCAACAGATTTGTGTCAAAGGGATGATGATACCTAATAGAAGAATTAATTCTTTTATTTACTATCCTTCCATTTTTTTGGGTACAAATGTCTGAAATGTCAATGCTTTAGATATTCAAATAAGGGGGAGTATTCAAGTGCATCCATCCCTCGATACTCCCATTTTGGGAAGTGTCAAGTCCAAAAAGTGGAGTCCTATGTACTTGACACTCCCCAACCCTCACCAAAATGATGAGGGATGGATGCACTTTAATATTTACCTTCAAATAAAACGAGAAGTGATCAAATATAGCCTTCAGTTTTGATGAATCCAACTCGTCCAATCATAACCTACCAACCTTTTTGGCAGTCGCCAACTGTTGGATTGGACATCTAGAAAATATTAAATATGTGATTAACCCTTTCTGTTCAACCTAAGAGTGAACACCCATTCATACGGTGATATTTGAAACTTGGTTGCAAACCAAATCCTGGGTGTGGGTTTAATTCTTTTTGGGGAATGAATTGGCTTCACAGAAGGTAAGCCCCATGATGTTCATTTGAACTGAAAGCAATCTTGATTGCTGCATTGGATCATTTCTCAACTAATAGAAAAAGAAAAAATGCTTCTATCAAGTGAAATTTTCTCTGGCAGGAACGTCCGCATGTGGACTTGGACTTATTGATTCAATTATATACCAGGGGGTAGGGGCACGTGGATGAACAGCTACCAGAACAAAGACAGGATATTTTGCTCAATTGCTAGGACATTTGATGTCAGGGTATTTTGCTCAATTGCCAGACAAAGAAAACTAGCTTCATCTACTACATTTGGTCCACACCTCTGTAATACACAACTTCCCTCTTCCCATCAAATTACCTGTTGCAAATTTCCCAACTGCGACGAAATTACCCCATGAGGGAGATTTATTTTGTAGCATGGTCTATACATGCTTGAGTCCAGCTCAAATCAATTATCTGGACCACTAAAAAAAAAATGAGCCTCGCATGTCCAGATTCAAGGCCTGCTTTCACCATGCTTATAGTGTTGACTAGTTGCTTATGAGTAGGGATGCTCTGACTATTTGGAGGTTCCGACCCGTTAAAAATCGGGTTTGGGTCCTTATTTAGGCCTTGATAAATAAATGGGTCCAGGTCCGGGTCTATTTTTTACCCCCCGACCTAATCGGGTCAGATCCGGTTCCAGCTTGGTTTGAACCCGGGACCCGACATATTACCTTAATTTTCGAGATTCTTTATTAAAAACTAGGTTTTTTCCCATATCATTTTCTATTTGGACTTGGGTCCGGACCCGGACCCGTCTCATATATGGTTTAGGTTGAAACTTCTCGTTAACGGTTCCAAAACGGGTCCGATTCCACCTTCTCTTTAACGGTTTCAGATATGGGTCCGCCGTGGTCCCGGACCGGAATTAACCTGTTTACGGTCCGCCGTGGTCCCGGACCGGAATTGACCTATTTACATCCTTACTTCTTAGGATAACCTCTCAATTACCACTCTTTAAACTAAGCAATTAATGAAGATAATTCCTTTCTTTTTTCCCTTCCAACACACAGTGCTGCTACATTGAAAAGCTAAAAATGCTGTTGAAAGTTAGTCATTGAGGAGCTTTTTCGTCCCATCTTCTTCTTGATTGATTTGAGCTCTTTAGTCTTTTTCTTCAGTTAAAATCTTTAGCCTTTTCCTTTATTGTAGGCTGGTATGGCAGGCCTACTGTTTCCTAGCTGTAGCTTCGTACATATTTTTGTTTCATTAACAAAGCTGTTGCACAGCAAATGCAGGTCAAACGGTCTTATCTTAGTACAAGCTTTATGCACATGGAACTTGTTAGTTACTATGCTTACTACCCTTTTGTGTTTGGAGTCTTTGGACTGTTGCATCGTTCATTCGTTTGTATGCATGCCAAAATCTCACCAGGTTGATGAACCTTTTAACTGTTCACTTGGATATCTTATCCATAGTGATCCATTCCACTATGTTCAGTAATGACTGAAAGCTTTAATTTAGGGCGCTCAAATTAACTAGTCATTTGTGTACTTTCGGCAAAATGCAGAAAGTTCCTCACGAGCATTCTTTTGTGCTTTCTCAATTTTGGCTCAGTGGAGCTGTGGAGCTACTTTTTTTACTGCTTCTGATGGAAGTTGAAGTGCTACGTAATTGACTATTGAATTGCTTTGCTTTTCTAACCCCTCCTGAGGAATCAATCACAATATATATAGGACTTCCCAATTTATAGCACCACACAAGAAAACCCAAGCTTACAACCAGTATCTATTGTTTTTATGTGCAAGGTAAGCAACATTTACCAGTCACCTAAATAGGAGAAAGTATCAATCAATAGGAATTGGCAAGGGCCAGTTGTATCCAATGGTCTAAATTTTGCTGGCTGTGGAGAATGGAGTATGGATGGGACTAGTCACGATCTTCCTATCCACATAAATTTCTGGGTATGACCCATTGATTGGTAATCAAAGGTATGCACTTACATTTGATAATTCTACACTTGGTCACACCACATCAACCTTCCATCGGATGGACTCAACCATGTAGACGATGACTAGACTGAAAAATCTGGTTTTGTTGCCTGTTATATGCCACATGTGCACCACATTCGACATACACGTGGACTGCCTGATGAATGTTTCACTACAGTTATCGGGCCAGGTCATCTACCCTGTGGGCCCCACGTGTAGGTTGGTTGTGGTACAGGTGTGGCCACTTGTAAATGGAGATCTAGAGAGAGAGAGAGAGAGATCGGCGTGGAGGACTAGCAAACCTCCCAAAAAGAAAGCCTAGGTGCAGATTCTTTTCACATGTCTCCCAAGGTTACTCACATGTCTCTGTTCAACTGTTCAAGTGATCTTGTCAATGCCGTTGAGTCTGTGGGGGTGATGGGAGTTGAAGGCAAGGGGGTACATCCAAACAGGTCACCGACTAGCAACTTACATTTCTCATCTTTCCTTTCTAGCCATGAAAGGAAGAAAAAAGAGACCAAAGCCCAAAAACATCATGTCCAAGAGAAAAAATCTATATAATAAGGGAGCTCAGTTTTTTTATTCTCCATATTTTGGACTCTTGGATTTAAATGAAAAAAAGGGCTAAAAGTTTGAAAAATTTATAAGTTTTTACCATCCCCATCAAAAGCGCGAGAAATTTGTAAGTTTTTACCATCATCATCAAAACTGCGTTCACATCTTGATTTGTACGGCGCAAAAAGGGTAGCAAGTTTGAGTTATTTACAGGTATTGTCATCCCTTCATTTAAAATAAAATAAAAAATATTTACTTTCTTATTGTTCTACCATTGATCAAAAAGGTGTCAAAAGCAAAAAATAAAAATAAACTTCTTTTGTAAGGGAGCTCAGTTTTTGAATTCCCCATATTATGGACCCTTTGATTTATGTACATAAATCCTAGGGCTGAGATTAAGAGCAAAGGGGTTGAGGGGTTTAAGGGAATTTGAGAGTCTAGAGATCTGGAACACTACTTCCCTGGCTTCCTAGACTCTTTCTCCCTTATCCGGCCGACGGGTCAAGGAGTGTGGGCCAGGTCTGGGGTTAAGTTCAGGTTAGATGGGTTTGAGTTGGATTTGAGTTCGGATTGATTTGGGCTAGAGTTTGATAGGTTGGCTTGGGTCAAGTTCAGGTCAAGTCTGACGGGTTTAGTTAAGGGCCCAATCATGGTCTGGATCAAAGGTTTGAGGCCCAAAAGGCGGGCTGCAGTGGGGTCCGATTTGGACAATAATCACTGGGACCCAGGTTTTGCAGATTTTGATCCTCCCGTTGATTTCAAAGTTATACATATGGATGGAAAGCCCTCGATGAATAAATCGCGATGAGCAAGCTTTCGGGGCGATGAGGGGTCTAAAAGTGATAGGTGATTTTTCAGATGGGCATCCTGGGGTGCGGGACCTGCTATTATGATTTTTGAACCGCCCGTCGGATCTCGAAGTTCTATATATGGACGGAAAGCCCTCGACGAACAGATTGCAATGAGCCAATTCCTAGGGCAATCAGAGGTCCATGAATAATAGGTGATCTTTGATTCGTGACCTAATCAGGACATCGTAATATTGGGTTGACCGAATTACCCCTCGTAGGGTGCCAAAATTCAGATTAGTTGTTAGGTGGTCAAAAGAAGAGTAATTAGATTTAGTTATGCTCGGAACGTGGTGCGCCGTGCCTTCAGATACGTGCAATCACTAGTATATATATATATATATATTTGATGAGCATGAACATATCTGTGTCAACTTTGATCATAAACCGAACATGGAAATGTGTAGGGAAAAAATAATATTATTATTGAGATATAGAACCTTATTTCCTTCCAGATAACCAGCCTATCACACCTCTGCAGCCACTATTTTCTTAATAAAGAGAAAAGTTTAGAGGAAACAGGGGAAAATTGCAAAAAGGTGGAAAATGTTTAGTCACCATAAAGAATTACATGTAAATTGCTTATACCTCTCTCATTTGCATTATTTAAATGCAAATGTCAGTAGTCCGTTTAGCACAATGGTAAGACAGATTCTCCATTATGAAGTGTTAGGCTACAAGTTTAAACCTGCATAGGCTATACTTGTACTCCATCTAGTCTCTGTTACCATAGGGAGTGCATCCAAAAAGAAAAAGAAAAAAAAGGTCCAACTAATGATGCACATCGTTATAGGTATAATAAAATTCAACACACAATGCATGATGTTGATTTTCTTTTTCTTTTTTCCTTTTTCTATTTAGTTTTGGTGCATGAGTTGTTTAAAAAATAATGAGAGAAAGGGGAAGAAGAGTGAAGAGGCCAATTTATCCAACAGTAAAAAATGAGTAGAAAAGCATAGAATTAAGTGAATTGTATATCAAAATAAAGGTGTATATTAGAGAGAGAGAGAGAGAGAGAGAGAGAGTTGTGATTTTGATCATCCCCCATGTAATTACAAGTTACAAAAGAAATTCAAAACACTTCAGTCTTCCAATTCCAAAAGCGTTTCTCAAACTACAAATACCCTATAGCATCCATTTACAAAGACACCAATTGATCAATATGGTATATTTTTCCCACAGAAATCCAGCCACTTCAATCTTCCAATTCTTACAGTGTTTCTCAAACTTCAAAGTAGCCTATAGCTATCTTCTACAGAGACACCAATTGATCAATATGGTGTATTTTTCCACAATCGTATCATCATCCATTGTTACCATCATGTCCTTGTAGAGAAGCCATGGCCACAGAAGCCAGCTTTTGCAAATTCAACCTCACAACAGTGTCCGCAAACATCCTAGTATCTTCTCCTGTGTTCCCCTGAGGTATGTCCACAATATAAGACTCAATCACAACAGTATAAACCTTCCCTCCCTTCCTAAACTCATTCACTGAGGTGACAGACCTGTAGTTCTTCAGCCTATGCTCACCCCCCACAACACTAAAGCTCAACACATGCTTCTCATCATCCAAAACCTCTAGTCTTTCGGTGCTCGTCGACGCTGGTAGACCTGAAATTACGACCACCTCTCTCATGCTCCCCACACCTCCATCTCCTCTCATGCTACACTTCTTGATGAAGTGCTTGTACCTTTGAGGATTGTCGAACCGGCGAACTATCGGCCACACCACGCTTAGAGGGGCATCGATCTTTTGAGCCACCATCGATGAGCATGTGTGGGGTCTGCGCTCGAAAGTGTGGTATGTGCGAATGACTGGCTCAAGCTCAGAGAATTCTTCTTGGGTGAGGCCATGTGGGGGTGCTTGGTGAGGTTCCATGGTAGGATATTGAAGTTGACCACCTATGAATGTTGGCTAAGGAGTGAGAGATGTCTAAAGAAAGATGTAGGAAGGAGAAGAAGGAAGAAGAGAAAGAGAGAGACTATGTAGAAGGAAAGCAAGGAGTCTAGTTTGGTTTGGTTTTGTCTAGAGAGATATTATGTAGAAGGAAAGCAAGAGT
This sequence comes from Litsea cubeba, assembly GCA_012931725.1. Taxonomy (NCBI): domain Eukaryota; kingdom Viridiplantae; phylum Streptophyta; class Magnoliopsida; order Laurales; family Lauraceae; genus Litsea; species Litsea cubeba. The sequence goes on from CM022944.1 coordinate 109,507,809, forward strand.
CTAGTTTGGTTTGGTTTGGTTTTGTCTTGATAGATGCTTGAAAGTGGAAGAGAGATTAGTTTTGGGCTTGGTGTTATTTTATTGTATGGTGAGCTTTGGTTTAAGAGGACTTGGCCTTTATATATATATAGCTGCAATGACAGATATGACCTAATATTATGACAAACTCATTATGGGCAGGCCAGAAAAGGCAATTAGATATACCGATTACTAACTGGAAAGCTGATGGAACAGCTTCTAGCTGGCAACAAATGAGAAGGTAGAGAATGAAGGGCTGGTGTTGTTATTTTACAGGTTAGAAATCACACTTGTATCCTTTTTTTTTTGTTTTGGGCCTCTTGCATTCGGGTCTTTGATCTCACTTCCCAAAGTCCTAAGTTTCCTATAATAGTGAATGTTGCTAAAAATAGTAAAAAAAAACCCTCAAACTAACTCTAAATTGCTTTTCAAAAAAGTATTCCAAATTTTCAAAATCAAACGAACTCAAAAACTACTAAAATAAGAAGAATAGAAAATTATTATTTTTGCTGGGAAGCTTTATTTGACCTTTGAAATGGCCTCAATTTTTACTTTGATGACAACTAAGTTGTCGTTTGACACAAAGCAGTTGATAGCTACAAAACAAGTACTAGTGCATCAAGAGTCGATACACATGATCAAAAGTCACAGCTATGGGAAGTTGGACACTATTCAAGCCTACCAGTTTGATTTCTTCTAATCTTGTTCAATAATTAATTGTTCCACTCGTTCTATCAATTATCATCATGAACTGTCATTTTTTTTTTTTTTTCCTATCCGAGGATTCCCAACATTTTGGACTGTACTAATCCCTCCGGGCCTAGAGGAAAGCCGGGTAAACTCTCATGTAGCCCCAGTGTTAGTGCAGTCTCGAACCTACAATCTTCGGATGCAAACCGTGGTCCTAAGCCAACTAAACTATTCAAACTTGATAATTTATAAAACCAACCGTTATGCACTACAGAATTAAATCACACTAAACATTGAGGCCTCAAATCATAGGGTAAAATGTTATGAGTGGAGTTACATTTAACCAACTCTTAATCCACACTAATTCAAACTTGTCCTTGTGATTGGTAAGCATCTTGGCGGAGCCGGTATAAATTAGAGTGTTCTTTTCTATAAAGATAACCTTTTTTTTTCTAATTCTCTTAGATTTTTTTTTTAGCATTTTTTTTTTTTGGTATTAGAATTCTCTTTTATAACTTTTTTTTAACAGTAACTTTGAACTAAAACTTGCTTGTGATTTAAACCAATATGAAACTTTTATGCAATCATAGAACTAAAACTTGCTAGTTGTTTAAACAAATATGAAGTTTTTATGTCATCACAAATTCATTATCTTTTTCATTGGCGAAGCCAGTATAAATTAATTAGAGGTGTTTTTTTTTTTTTTTTGTTAAATATTCAATCATATCCTAGGCTCAAACCTTATCCCCATGGGTGATGAAGGGCATGTCTAACCATGGCACATATTCATGGGGCTAATGCCATTTGTGCAGTGGCAATTTGATGATTAATATTATAAATTTTCCGGGCCCAGGATGAGGCCATGGCCTGAATGTGGACCTGGTTATTAGGCTGGTACATATATTAACCTGACTGTTTTGAGACTATAAAGGCCTGTTAGTTAGCATGAAAACACAGGAATTCATGAAAAATGAGTTTCACTAAAGGATTACGAAAGAAGTGAGGGGTGAAGGATATGAGGTATAGATCATATAGATGGAAACTTAATTTTCCTAGGTATAGATCATATAGATGTTACTAGGGTGACGGCTTAGTATTTATTTCTCATCTTCACTTAATTTGACTTCCATTAAATGGAATAATTTGATGGTCATTTTTGGATATTCATTTTTAAGTACTCAAATAAATGCAATTCTAGGTACTAAAATGCATAAGGGTATGTTTGTTTGCTTTATATTACATAGAAAATGAATAAATGAAAATTCGTTGTTAAATAAATTTCACAGGAGGATTATTAATGAGGTGAGGTATGAATGCTACAAAGGTGAGGGGTGAAAGATATAAAAGGTATCAATGTAGACTTTTGACTTTCCTAGGATTTGAATTACTAAGATGATATCTGGATATTCATTTTCCATATCTTCCCTTGATTTACTTTCCATCAAAGCAAGATTATTTTATGGTTATTTTTATATATTTACCTTGTACCTTCATTTTTAACCATTTGGCATGAATTCATGTGTTCAAATCATGGGGATTTGACATTTCAATGCCCCTTAAACACTCAATCCCTAATTTCATGACTAAAAGTCTCTAAATGTCTCACCACCAGAGTCAAACGACTCAGGTAAACTCTTTTTTTTTTTTAAACTTTTTTTGCCTTGGTCATGGGATCCAAGTAGCTTTTCAACTTTTAACATTTGGATCCCATGATACCATGGGTTTTTAAACTTCCATGATATCATGGGATCGAGGGCAAAGAAGTTAAAAAAAAAGTGTACCAGAGTCAAACGACTCTAGTGACATTTTATGAATTTTAGTCATGAAATTGGGGATTAAGTGTTTAAGGGGCATTGAAATGTCAAATCCCCTTAATTTATTTATATTCCATGCAAACAAACATACCCAAAACAAAGAGGACATAAATGACCCATCCATGACTTGGGCCCATTCACATCATCAAACCGGCATGGAAGTGAATGTCAATGTGGTGAGAATGGAAGGCCAATCTGGAATGTGTGAGAAGATAAGGACCCTTAGATGGCTAGTGTTGTTACTATCGTTGAACAAGGGAAGCTGTAGGTAAGTAGATTCGTGGATCATGTGAACCCCCTAACAAACCCCTCTCTCTCTCTCTCTCTCTCTCTCTCTCTCTCTCCCCTGAGTATCTGACCTGGCAATGGCATGGCTCTCTCTCTCTCTCCCTCCCCTGAGTATCTGACCTGGCAATGGCATGGCCCCTACTCCTTGTGTTTTAAAGCTGCAAAATAATCTCCTGCCACATCCTCCCAACTTGCTCATTGGTCAGGAAGGCCCCATCACTTTGATATGACTATCCACTATGGGGGGCAATGATTTGATCTCATTCTTGTTAGATAGGAATTTCATGATTTAATAGGAGATTAGTTATAGTTAGGTGGGATCAAGGTCCAATCATAATTTTGCATGCAGAAACATTTTGATGGTGAGTGAGTCAACTTCATTTCCATAATCAACTCAAACCCATGGTGTATTGAGATCCAGATGGGTTTTTCAGGGGCATCACCCATTTCTGAATCAACCTGCAGGCTGCAATAGGACCCAGATCAGATATAAAAAGGGGCTCTAATTGCCAGATTCAAGTTACCATCCAACTTTTGTAATAAGGTCAAGATCCAGGTCTCAGGTACAAACATATAACCACTGAAATTCAAATCCTGAAATTAACCCATTGATGTTGATGATAATGACTACAACAACATTAAAGCCAATTTGCTAACCAAACACAAATTTTAAGCAATTGATAGATAGATAGAAGTGATAAAAATCGTCTCCACAACAATTGGGATCAGGCAAATATTCATAACCAACATCTTAGACATCCAAATTTTTGTAGGATCCCAAGATGGATTTCAATATCATTTTTATTTTTATTTTCTTTTTAATCAGAACCATTGACTAGTTGGTCATTCGGACACCCATTCTGGATTTCTCAATCTCAACATTGACAACCATTAACTAGGTAATTGTCTCCAAAAAGAGTTGGGTTTGTTGAATATAGAAAAAGGCTCTTGGACATTTAAGAGGAAATCGATGAACAAGCAGATGCAGATGGCACATGGTTTAAACTTGAGAGCATATATTTCTTCTCTTATTGTTTTGCAAGTGCATGATAAACATTGCCCAGATATATGAAACAAAGGATGTGTACAAGTAACTCCAAATAAATTTCTGTATAACCAATGCTTCATACAAAAATGAAAGAAAAATTGACCCCCCCCAACCCCACCAAAAAAAAAAAAAGAATATTGGTTGCCTTTGTTGCATGGTACAGCAAAACTAGCATTTCCTCTCTAAATCACCCCTTTCAATGGACACTGCTTTGATTCTGCATGGGATTCCTTTTACAGTTGGACCAGTACTCAGCCACAAGCTTAGAGAAGGATGAATCAGTTTCCATGAGTTTTGATGGTTGATCGTATTCAATTAGCTTCCCTGCAAATTACCACCATTGATAATCAGTACCATAAAATGACTAAAGCTTAGAACCAATGATTTTAGATGAAAGAGGGCCCTAAAAAAACATATGGACTGAGCAATCAACGTATAGTTTGATGCTTTATCAACCACAACTGTTATGATTGTCTGATTTTATTTTATGGGCTCCTCCAAACGAACGTGAAGACTGTCTCAATGCAGATTTCAGCCCTATATTCATGCTTGTTCCTAGAAGATGGCCAGCTCAACCTTGTACGTCACACATACCGGAGTATAACCACTTGGGTGGCAGAAGTGCAGAACTCGAATCCTCATGTGCTAGAATTTGAGGAAAGATAAAGAGTAAGGGTCAAACAGAAGAGAAGAAAAAGAAGACAGACTGGAGATCTTCATGATTCAGCACATTGACTAAGGGTCAAACAGAAGAGAAGAAAAAGAAGACAGACTGGAGATCTTCATGATTCAGCACAAAAGTCAATGGAGAAAGAGCCTCAGTGATGCAACATCTTTGTTATTCCTTGCATCCATGAATACATCTAGAAACCAAGATAAAAATATCCCCATGGGAGCACCCATAAGAAGCCCCCTTTTGTGGGCATGTAGGACCCCCAATGATCAAATCCAAAACCTCACACCCACTACAAAAGGAGACCCCCTTTTTGGGGCACGTGGGTCCCCCAATGATCAATCCAAAACCTCACACCCACAACACCCTGGTTGTGTTATGCCCCAGGTTTTGACACTCATATGACTGTATGAATATTACTGTTGGATTGAATCCTGAAAACATGACGCCTCCTAAAACCATTAAACTTGAGGGCCATGGATCAAGGGGTTAGGATGATCTTGAAATTTTACATACAGGTAGGCGCCATCTGGATCTTTCAATCCCCCATCATCCCCATGACTGCCATGGCCCCAAGTGGGCTCTACAAGACCATCCGCAGGAGAGGTTGGGATGCTCATGTATAGGGCCAGGCCACCCTGAGCTTGACTTGGATTGGGCAGTAGTTGTGCCTGTTTTTAGACCTGTGGGCTGTACTTGGGCCTTAAATGGGCTTGCCTCAGCGTAGAGCAATGCCTATGAGAAGAATCAAATGTTTCAAAGAACCAATTTGGTTTTATACCGGTAGGCCTACTATAGCAGTCATCCTTCTATTAAGACATCTCAGGAAAAAATAAGAAGAAAAAAAAAGTTAAGAGGAGAAGTTTTACAGATGGTTTTTATTAATCTAGAGAAGATAACAATAGGGTGCTACTCTGACAGCCAGCTGGGAGGACATTGAAAAAGAAACCTAATGGTTATATGTAAACAAAATTTTAAAACAAAAGGCTCTATAAAAATAGAATAATTCAAGATGTATGAAGAACAGTTTTGAGAATGAGAACTGTGTATAGGTAATGTCTGACTTCCCGATAGGAGTTGGAATGCACCAAGGATCTGCATTTATTTTCTTAGTTAGGGACAGCTCAATGACAGATATTAAAGAATGTGAGCCCATGGCGTATGTCCCCAGCAGATGGTATGGTACAAATTAGTCATAAGAAAGCAAATTATAAGTAGGAAATTTGGAGAAAGGAGTTGAGTGGGTAGAAAATTAGAAGACCAAAAACACAATACATGAAGGTGAAAATTTAGTAGATCTAGAAGTAGAAAAGAACAGAGTGAGAATTCACAACTTTATCATCACAATGTGACAAGTTTTGATTCCCATGAACAAATGTAGAAAAACAGTGGGTTGAAATTTGATCGAATATGATGAAGTTTGTTAGATATCATGGATAGGATCAGTGTCAGGTCGATTAAGACAAGCTAGAGTTGGGTACTAAATGATCATCAACTGCCGCTTCAATTAAAGGGGCATTTTTATAAGATGATAGGTTGACCTCCTTTATTGTGTGAGGTAGAATGTTGGGTAAGGAAGAAACAAGAAGTCAAAGTTCGTGTGGCTACGATGCACATAGTAGGACGGAGGTGTGTGTACCAAGAGAGGATAGATTGAGGAATGAGCATGTAAGAGAGGAACTAAGGGTAGCTAGAATAAAAGGGAAAAAAATCAAAGAATATCGCCCAGGATGGTATGGATGTGTCCATAGAAGATCAAACTGCCCAGTTTGGAAGGCTATAAGTGCAGGGAGTGAAAAGGGAAACAACAACAATGACATGGAAGTAATCAGGAGGGGAAAAATGATAGAATGTGAAATTACAAAGAACTTGGCTTTCAAAACCCAAGTGGAAAGTACAATGCATATAGGCAACCCTAAATAGTTAAGATATGCTACATATGTGATATTGTATGCTTTTGAGGATGATGTTTTTGTTTTTGTTTTATTTTTATTTTTTTATGAATGCTGTATAATTTCAATTTTTCTTATTGTGTCTCTTTATGTCTTTGGTACATCACATACTCATGCACTCACACTCTGTCAAACACACGCAAAAACAAAACAAATTACCTTATTTTTTTAAGAGTTGGAATATAAGATCACATAGTTTTTCTACAGTCACACACTATATAACTCTTCAAGCCGACCCCAGATTGATAGGATAAGGCTAACATCATGATGATGACGACGACGACAATGATGGTCAAAAAAACTACATAGAACCAGCTTTTTTTTTTGGGGTGTGTGTGTGTGTGTGTGTGTGTGTGTGTGTGTGTGTGTGGGGGGGTGGGGGGGGGGGGGGGGGGGGGGGGGGGGCGGCAATCCTATGCTGAATCTACTAACTTCATATGCATTCCCCATTTACCATATCAATTGGCATTCACCTAAGTAGTGTGGGTACCTAACTGCTTGTGTAAGGACAACGCTGGTTGATGTAATTTTGATCCAACTTAGTTCAATGCAATGTGACCCACCTAATTATGTCAATCCAACCCTGGACACATTGACTACCCCACAACCCAATTAGATGGGCATCTCAATTTGACTCGCTATGGAAAAATCGCATGGTTTGAAAGAAAAAAAAAAAAAAAAAGATGTTACAGCCTTGAGGCTCTGAAATCTGAGTTTAGGATAATCTGATGGGGTAGTGTTTCTCCTAACATTAATTGACGGCGAGGCCTTTCCATTCTTCCTGGCACAGTTGATTGGCATACATCTAGAAGGGGCTCAAAAAGAAGGGTGTGGAAACTTATGCTGACCTGAATTTGATCCTATCTGCACTCTAGCTATCTAGCCATATAGATGTTGTGATCACCTTTCGAACTGCTGTACTACAAAATCAAACCATGTGAACCATATTGTGGTCCCCACCTTAGAGCACCACCAATCATCGGGAGAAGGGATGAGAAGACATGGGAAATGATTAGGATGGAGAGAACATGAACTTGATCAGATTGCAATGCCCATCTATTTTAGAGCTCAAAGTATGGAGCAGTGTAAAATTACAGTCAAATCAGTGAACATTATTCCTATTGTGGAAAAAGTTTGGACACATATGCAATGTGTCAGGGGGGATTGATTGATCAAGGCAGGCCTAACAAAACATGCAGTTTGGAGGTGATCTGTATACAGAGCAGTGTACTAATCAGGCCCAAATTATTTATCTTTAATGAATGATCACTAAGGTGGTGGCATACGCCATACAGTCCCTTCTTAACTAGTTTGAGTGCCGTTGGGTGTTTCCAGTCCCTTCTTGACCACTTCAGTGCATGGAATTAGGGATAGGGACAACAAGAGGAAGGATTATGTGGCAATCCTCTTTTCCAGCAGTAATTTGGGCCATTTGGAAGGAAAGGAATCAAAGATATTTTGAAGGCAAAGCCTCTACCATTGCAGAATGCAGATTTCATCGACAAAACAAGATACAGTATTGCTTTGGGTTTCCATCCTTCCCGAGGATCAGGGTTTGTCCAACAATCTCACTTTGGTGAATTGGACAGGGGTAGATATTCCTTAAATCCGTTCTCTTTTCCTATTGGGGCTGTTTTCCTCCATTTCCTGATTTTTTTTTTGCCTTCTGATGTTATAGCAGCTTGTATGTTACCCTACAAATGTACATTTTTCTTTGTTGGGTGGCAGTTTTAGAGTGTCAGGCTTCTTTGTATTTTCTTGTCAGTATATTACTCTTGTACTGCTAACCATTTGGTTAATGAAAGTAACCATTCGAAAAACAAAGGTGGGGCATACCATAGGAAAGAACCATGACCATGTCACTGTCAGTAACTGTGGGAACTCTATGGGCCACAGTTATTACAGTGCAGCTTGCAAATTCTTGCCTGATCACTCTCTGAAGGATAGCATCAGTTGCGGAATCAATGGATGCAGTCGCTTCATCTAAGACGAGGATTCTGTTTCTCTTTAGTAAAACACGCCCCAGGCAGAAAAGTTGGCGCTGACCTGCACTCCAATTTTCACCGTCGTCGCTCACTGTACATAGGAACATATGAGAAGAATGAATTTTCTATCATTGCAACTTCATAGAGAGATTATCTTGTTTATAATGGATGAAGGAATCAAATGTACCAGACGAATCGAGAAGCTTTGGAAGACAACGGATTGTGGCCGCTAACTGGCATTTTTCTAAAGCCTGAGGTGAATATTGCAGGAAGTCATTCACAGGATCAACATGATCAGTAGCCACGATGGTTATGTATGGCAGATAAAGCAGGGGAAAAAGAATTATAAGAAAGTATAATTATATAATATAAGTACACAAGTGGTGAGAGGAAAAAAATGGAAAAATAAAAAAGAAACAACTAAGCATTACTCTCTAATTCAAAGGCTGCATTTTATACTCCATAGCTTTCAAGTCTTATATTAGGTGATGATGTTTCATATACTTAGTGGGCCTCATTAGAATCAAAGGTTATGCATAACAGAGAGAGAAATCATAATCATTGCTTGACCTCATGTATGGCAAAAAATTATATGCGTTTTAGCCCAAATGCACCCATATGTAATAGATATAGGAACAACTAAAACATAACATTTTAAAGTGTAGTGCATCTTAAAAATATCAAGCACCATTGTTATGGCATTCATATTCATATATTTGACAGTTCCTTGCTTAAACATTTCATAATCAATTCATCATTGTCAAAGGCTTATGGGGGTTTTATCCCATACATTTGGCATTGGCTTAAAGTTGCTTTTATCAAACTTGTTTAGTATGCTGATAATTTCTTTATGCTTCAAATATTAACCATGCAACTTACTGAGCATTGATGTACACAGCAAATACAAAGAAACTGACAGATTTTTCGATAGTTAGTTCTCACCTCCCAAATCTCGTGGTCGCTATATAGGCCTAGTGGGTCTAAGTTACTGCGAATGCTGCCACGAAAAAGTGCTGGCTCTTGAGGAATTATGCTGAGTTTCATTCTTAGATCCTTGAGGCCCATGGAGCAAATATCAAGACCATCAATGAGAATTCTACCGCAATCAGGTTCAACAAGACGGAACAAAGCACTTATCATTGTTGTTTTCCCACTTCCTGTTCTTCCAACCACTCCCACTCTATTCCCTGCTTGAAAAGTGCATGTGATGCCTTTTAAGACAAGAGGAGCATTTGGTCGATACCTTACCTGAAAATAACCAGCAGAAAAGAGACAGCATTTGAGCCCAGAATGCATTTGAATCCAAGATCTTCCATTGTAACTCGATAGGACAATTACAAACAGGGATGGACATTTCCTTACCTTCAGGTCTTGCAAATCAATTTTCCCACCAAAGGGCCATGAAGGGAGCGGCCTCTTGTCATCAACTATAGATGGAGGTTCTGATGGGATATGCATATATTGTTTGATCCGTTCGACTGAGATGATATAGTTTTCTAAGTTGCAGTGCCATCGAGTTAGGATAACTTGCGCAGATGTCAGAGTTAGGGCGTAAGATAGAGAAAGACCCACAAATCCTGAAAGCACCGTTGTCATTAGTTGGATGCCCAAGTAGAAAAGAATGCAGTAAAACCAAAAAATTGAGGCTGCATTTGTCTGTGGTATTGAATTGAATTAAAAGAACCTGTTCATCAAGGTGAAAATGATCAAATCATATCTATCTTCTTATCCTTCTCACCTAACAAGGACCCACCCAACTCTTGGAAATGAAATGCACATAACTATATATTCAAGGTGCCCTCATTTTTTCAACTAAGTTAACCACAATTTGATCTTTTCTACTTTATTGAACTTATAGCAATTCAATTTGGAATTACGTACACGAACAACATAGAACCTTCTTCATTAGCAATTACCTGGTGCTATAGTACCAGGAGGAAGTAAAACAAGGAGAAGCGTTGCAGTGAATATGGTCAGATTTTGCAGTGTTTCCACTCGTAGAAGTACCCATTCCATCGCAGCATTCGTATGAAAGAAAAGCGCTGCATCAGTGTCAATGAGCTTAAGGTTGTTTTGAATGAACCTCTCCATTGTAGCAAAAGCTCTAATTGTGACCACACCAAGTGACGTTTCTGCTGCATAGTTCATAACAGGTGCCTTTGTTGTTCCATTAATACGCATTAGCTCCCTTGCAGAAGCTAGATAGTACCCCTTTTAGTCAAATAATAGAGGATTGGATTGTGTAAGTTTCGCATATCTTATATATTTGGAAGACAGAAGAAACCAGAAAGAAAATATAAAAATGAGCTTTCACCTGAAAATATCTTGCAGCTAAAATGATGGGAATGGCCACGAGCAGAACTTGCCATGTCACTGTGGCCATAACCAATATGGTTGTTATCACATCAATTAAACCACTCAGTGCAAAAGCAAGGGCAAAAGGTATGTCAAGATCCAGCACACTCATATCTGAAGATGCCTGCAGAAGACAAATATAAAAGTAAATGTACAACGTGATTAAGCAAGTTATGATTTGCATATATGGGTATGGATGATATTGTATGAACATGAATGCCAGTAGAATGGTTATGATTAAGCATTGTGAGGTATAGATGTGTTGCCACCAAAGAGAACACTTGCAATCTGTCTAATACGTTAATACCAACAGACTGCATCCATCCATGCACCATACACAAATTGGTCACAACAGTTATTTTGGCTGAATGAAGTATCTGGGTATCATAGGTGGATGGTTTATTGTGTGGTTCAATGTGCCAAATCAAGGTTACTCCAATATATAAGGTAGAACAAATGGTCAGCTTTGTAATAAGCATATGGGGCAGCCACGAATTCAGAAATGGAGTTCAGTGGAAAAGCCTGTAGAATTTGATACCCACCATTGTGGTGTCCGGTTTTTATGGTGCACAAAACACACTTTGGATGGGACAATCATCCATTCTGCTAAAATATTCGAGAATATTGCAAATTGGGGTACATTCAAATGCACCATTATTGGTTAAATGGAGCAGCAGCAAAAATCCTTACCCGAGTTAGAATTCTCCCTACAGGTGTTGAATCGAAAAACAGCATGGGAGCTTTGAACACTGAATTCATTAAACTTGAAAAGAAAGCTTTTGAAGCCTTGAGTCCTAGATGGGCCGCGAAGAATATCCGTAGGTACACAAAGATGCCACTAAATGCCGAAATTCCTGCATACACTCCAATCACAATTGCACTAGCAATATGAGGAGTTTGAACAGCTATTGCCAGCCAATAGGTTGATGCAGCTTGTAGAATAACAAAAGCAGTCTGGAAGAATATAAACGCAGCAAGAAGAATGGAACCCTTCGATACACGGACATAGTCAACGTATGGCTTCCAACCAACATCACCAATCTCCTTTTCTTCATCTTCTGTTAGCTGAATTGTTGATATTCCCTTGGATGAAATCCCTCCCTCGCCACTTTCTTTAGTGGATGGCGATCTACTCAAGTCCATTTCATCTCCATCTGCCGATCGAGCTTCACATATCTGTACCATGTTTGCAGTATCCAACACTGTCATTGCATCATGGTGAGCATTCACAAGCTTCTCAAAAGCTGTCCCAGCTTTCAGAAGTTCGGTATAGCTTCCTGATTGAGTAACTTGTCCACCTTCAATAACCTGGAGATGCATATGGACTTGATTATGTCAGAGTACCAATGAACAAATTTGAGAGAAAAAGTTGATATACCAATGAACCTATATGCACCCCACTCCAAAGCATTTCAAATCCTGTGGGAGGAGAGGTTGGTGTCCCTGAGCTTTTGGGGAACAAATATAAGAAACAACAAGAGGTATGACAATGCTTCTCTGCCATCAAAGTAATGCCAGTTGTTGGTTTTGACGACCATTGTTTAGGACAGAAAAAAAGGAAGAGAAACAGCATGACACCTGGTATGGGGTGTTCCAGTCTCTGCTCTGCATCAAACAGCTAGCAGAAAGAATAACCACTCATTTTGTTAAAATGATTTGGGTACATGAAAACAAGTGATTAATATAGTTACCAGAATTCTATCAGATCCGGCAAGAAACTCCACTTGATGAGTAACAAGAATGACAGTTTTCTCTTCTAGTGCAACCTTGATACAATCCTGCAATTACATTATGCAAACTCATTAACTGAAGGAATGAATTCGCAGTATGCAAGGTAGGTAGGTATGCATGAGTGTATATGCATATACGTACATACATAATCAAATACATACATATATTTCCAATGTTAATTATAAGTCTGTTGAGTATCAAATTGAGGTGAGGAAGCCATCTTCTCAAGAAAACTGTAACAATTACCTTTCAGCAGAGAATTGCTAATGTTAAATATTATATATTAATGAATCCATGTTGGCATCCTCGAGCATATGTAAGAAATTGGACAACAGATATTTATGTTGTGTCAATATGTACCCAGCTATAGCATACTGTTCTTCGATATTTTTCCACCCTAACTCAGTATTAATGACAGGCACAGGTATTGAATTGGGTTGAAAATGGAAGAGAGACAGTACCTCCCCCATGCAAATTTCAAATTACAAAACCTACCCAAATGCATGCAAGTAGAAATAAGTATATGTTCTACCAAAAAATCAAACTGCTTGTGATTTTGGGAATATCCAAACATGCTCTTGGCAGTTTTACTTACATTGAAAAGGATTGCTGCAGTATGTGCATCAACTGCACTAAAAGGGTCATCAAGGAGGTATATATCTGCGTCATTATAGAATGCTCTTGCAAGTTGAAGTCTTTGTTTCTGCCCACCACTCAAGTTGAGCCCTCGTTGCCCAATCTCCGTGAGATCACCATGGTCAAAACTGTCAATATCCTTATCCAGAGCACATACTTTTATAGCCTTGTTATATCTTCCCTTGTTCATCGGTTTTCCATAGAGTATGTTATCACGGATTGTTCCACTTTGGATCCAAGCTGTCTGGGAAACGTAGGCAATGGACCCCAAAACTTCAACCTGAATTGAAACAAGAAAGTAGTATCAGTGCCTTGAAAGTAAATAGTCAGAAAGTAAATGCCTGTTTGGACACCTTTGAATTCTTGAATTGGGTGCACCTAATGTGTAATTTGGATAGAATTTCCATTAGGATCTCTTTCCCTGTTTGTAAATAAGCCAAATTATATCAGACCACCTTTTATCCTATTTATTAATAATCCATGAGTTAGGGCATATGTGAGTTCTTCAGGAGTCCAAACAAACCCTAAGCTTTTATGGTCCAAGACTACTTTTAAGACTCACCGATCCTGAGATTTTGGGTATTTCGCCGAGTAATGCACAAAGGAGTGATGATTTTCCAGCCCCGACTGGCCCACAAATGGCGATTTTCTGTCCTCTGCTTATTTCCAAATTGACACCTTTCAACGTTGGAACAGCTGCATCTGGATCCCAACTGAAAAGGCCACCATCTACTCTAACACTGAAATGTGAATATTGATGGGGAATTCTCTTCACATCCTCTTCCTTGAGCTCATCATCTAGCAAAAATATGTTGAGACGGTCCAATGAGACCTTCACCTGGATCAGAACTGAAAGAGCCTCCGGCACAATTTTTGCAGGTTCTGACATGACCCGTAACGTTGCAAGAACTGTGAAAATGGTACTAGCATTGAAAGGGGCACTTCTCATAACAACACAGCTTGCCAAGACTACCGAAGAGACGAACATGGGAGACATCCAATACAATGCAGTGCCATATGATTTCTTTATTTGTGATTCCGCCAACCATTTAAATTCAACATCCCTGAGGGAGTCAATCAGATTCTTGAATTTTTCCTCCCATGACTGAAGCTTGATGATTTTCATGTTATTTAGAACCTCGGAAGTGGCTCGGAGCCTTCTGTCCTGGGCCTCCATGAATTTGGATTGGCATTTCTGCCGAAATTTTGCTAATGGGATGTTTAGAAACCCACAGATAATGAGAGGGACTAAACCCGGAAGAGCACCCAGGCCTACAGTTCCGAAGAGTACACCAATGGCTAGAACCAGTTGCAACGGAAGAGTCCACGCCGTGTGAAACCACCATGGAAATTCCCCGAGACGATATGCATCAACTGCTATGTAGTTCACAATCTCTCCTGTTGAATGCTTTTGCCGGCCTGAACTAGAAAGCTTAAGCAACTTGCGAAAGATTGCAACCATCACAGCTGATCTCATCCTCATACCAAACCTCCTTGCACCGAAATACCAGTGTCTCTGTGATAATGATTCGACAATTTTGACAAAAATCAAGCAACCTACTAACATGAGACCATCATGCAGATTCCGCTCCTTGCGGGCAGAATAGCTCACAAATGCATATAGTAGCAAAGGGGAAGCTACGACGGCGACTGTTCTGAGGAATGCCAGGACTCCTACTAATATCATTTCTTTCATATAACACTTTGCTAATGCCCGCAGAACCAAGTTACTAGTTCTTGAACTTTGCTTCCTTTGAAGATCCAATTCATGGGCAAATGCCTCATATGCAAAGTGAGCTTCATCTTCTGATTCTAAAGTAGGAATGTCTTCAAAGACCAGCGGTCGGGAGTAGCCTAATCGTAGTAAAGGATTTATCCAAGAAAATGCCAATCTACTTATGAAACTGGCCTTCGGTGACTCTACTCTTGTTTCTCCATCTTCGATTATCAGAGGCTGAGATAAGCTCTGGTTTAGGTTGTTTTTGGAAAACAATTGTGTGAATACATCATAAGAACAAAACAGAAGCAAAAAACTCACAGGCCATGTTGCCATGTCAAGGACTCGAGCTGAATGGGATTTTACTAGAAACTCCACATTCAATGCAGAAATTAAAACGGAGTAAACAATCCACCAAACCGAACTAACAATCCTTCCCCATTTGGTTCTTTGAATGTTCAAGGAAACTGCAAAGATCATCCAGACCACTCCCCTTACAAGGTAACCAACCCAATCCAAGTATATAACCCCATCATTTTTCCTCCAAACATACAATAAACCAGCGCCTAAATAAGAAATGCCACTAACAACACAGCATGCTGATGCAACAGAAAAGACCCAATTCCTTGCTCTGCCTCCACTAATGTAGTGCTTTCTCATAGAACCCACAATCATAACCAGGAAGAAAGCTATAACAAATATTAGATTCACCACATCTATCACAATTCTCTGAGTGCATGGAGATCCAATGTCAAAGACTTTATCACAAATCCGGGGAAACCCTGCAATGCAATGCAAATTCAATAGAGAAAAGAGATAAAAAAAAAAAAAAAAAAAACCAATCTTTTTTTACTGACTGAGCAGGCTAAAACCAGATGAGAAATAACATTCAGTAAAATGTTAAAAAAGAGAGGAAAAGGATAAAGCTGAAAAAAAAAAAAAAAAAACCGACTCTGGTATCGAATAGAAATAACCCATCAAACAAACTACAGCAATTATCATTTCAAGAAGGAAAGAAGAAGAAGATGAAGAAAGACATGAAAACACAAAACTCAAAGCAAGATTGACAAAAGAAAGAAGAAAGAGAAATAAAAAAAGACAACCCCCACAGGCAAAAAGAAAGAGAAAGAACCAAAAAATGTCATAAAATAATAAATAAATAAAAAATAGGAAAACCAGCACCATAGAAGCTCAAAACACTTCATATGGAAACCAAAAGAGAGTGAATTGGGAAAGTTTCAGAAAAGCCAGATATAAAAAACCTGAATCAAACTTCCAGAAAATGCTCCATCATCATCAAGAAGATAACAAAACAAGAAACCCACAAAAGAACAAAACAAATTACAGCAGAAGAAGAGGACCCAACATCCTGCAGCAGGCATAATGGAAAGAACTATAAAACAAAAAAAAAAAAAAAAAAACAGCCACAAGAAGCTATAGATATCATTCACCGACCCCATAAAATCAAAAACCAGGAAATGGGTACCTGGTACTCCCCTCCAAGAACCCATCATTTGCAGGATTGCAGGTTTCACTTGCTATCGGTGAAGATTAAATAGCATTTGCCATTTTGCCTTTAAATCCTTCCTGCACAAAGCACTGAGTGGGGAGTAATATAAATAGCAATGAAAGAAGGATTGATGAGTGGTTCCTACTAAAGTTACCATCAATTGAGCCCTCACCTCATTTTTTATTTCACTCTCAACTTGTCTTTGATGGAATTTGGAATTTTTTACATAACCCCATTCATTCAGAATAAGATGATGAAATATCAAAATTAGCCAAAAGCTGTTCTCCTTGATAAAGAAAGCAAGTTTAGGGGGGCCAAGGGCATCCATCTAATTAGTTATTCTTGGAGTCTTGTCTCATGGCTTCCCAGTTCACACCACCTAGCAAGAGGAAGAAGTAAATTCCAATACAAATGCTTATCCTGACCTTTGAAAATGACAATAAAAAAGTCAATAATATTGTTAATCCTTCTTGTGGGGCCCACATGATGGTGATTCACCGTTCACAAGTCACCTTAGTGGAAGAAATTTGATAGTGATAAGAGAGTGATTCACCATAGATTTTGAGGTGTTAGAGATAATTATTATCAGCTGTTTTAAGAGTTTTTAATTAGAGATTATGATAGGTTTATATTTGAATAATAGTTGGATGAGTCTACATCAAATTGATTTTATCAGGCCTGAGGGATAGCTTAAAAGAATAAATTGATAGGTATAGATTCCCATTAGATGGAAGAAGCAGAAGAAATATGAAGTGGGGTGATTCTCTTACGCAACTTAAAGATACTTTTTTACAAAGATGATATTCTTTGGGTTTTGTTAAAGAGTATGGTCTATATATATATCATATTAAAGCTTTGTGTTTAAAAGGGCGTGTTTGGGATTTGCTAGAGAAAGGTGCATGCCCTATTTCCATACTATAAAAGTTGCCTTAGAAAAAGTTAAGAGAATTAAATACTATGCTTGGAAATAGAAATTTCTATTTTACTATAAAGGTCTATTTGATGAGCAGTAAAATTGGCCTACTTTTGCAAGAGTTTGAAAGAGCAGATTTATTTTTCTTCTGAAAATGACAATCCCATGAGGAAAGCATTTTCCATTCTCCCCTTCCTTTTTCTTCATATTGAAGCAACCCATTTACTGTTTACATTGACCATGGATTGTGATCGCTGGTAGTTTCAAGTGTGCCTGACAAGCAGCTGTAACAATGGGCGCCTGCATTAAGCCCAATCCGGCAATACCAACCCAATTATATTTGGCTTGGGCATAGATATCTGCTTGGTGGTCCAAGTTGGGGCATCTATGTAGGGACCACTTTGTAGACAAGCCAGTCAAACCTAGCTCTTTGATTCATGTTGCTCTTATCGTCGTCGTCATTAAAACCTTGTCTCAATTAAATTGGAGTCGGCAACATAATTTTTAATTCTCCCTACACCCTTATTGTATGGGAGTTTCAAGTTTTTGGGTCCTACACAACATAAGCAGTACCCCTGTGTTTTTAAAAAACCAACTAACATGTCTATAGTTTTTTAAGATGCATTCTTCGTATTTAATGGAAGAGAACTTTATAATCAAACCATTTAAAAAAAAAAAAACCTCGATTATACATCCCCAACCATCTAATATAAAATTATGAAATAAATTAATTGTTGATAAGCCGACATGAGTCAATGATTTGAATTCAAAATAAGCCAGGACAGACTGATACCATAATTGGCCTTTTGTATATTTTAATAAAATTCCAAAGAAAGGGACAGACAACCTGCTTTGATAATAAAACTATGCATCCCACGAGAGCCGCATGGACGCTCATTTTCCACATATTTCACTGCAAAAATTTTCTTCGTTAGACCGACCGGTCATGATTCATAATACAGGGAAAATTTTCCTATGCACCTAGTGAGCATAATGTGCACGCAGGGGCGGAACTAGAATCTTTTTTATGGGGGTGTCAAAGAAAAAAAAAACACCTAACATAAGTAAAGATAATTAAATGGGGCAGAACAAGTAAAGTTTAACCATAATTAAGAATTAAACAACAACAACTTTATCTAGGGTAGATATAATTCTTATTGCATTAAGATTTTGTAATAGTAGAACATGGGTATAAAAGTATTTTGAATGAGTTGGATTTCAAATACCATGATTGAAAAGAAATAATAATATATGGAGCATTAGTACATTTATAATTGTTAAAACATAAAGTAAAAGTCATATTTAGATTATGGGTTGCTTTATTCAACCTTTCTTTTTTGTACGTAAACATGGAACAACTAGAACTCCATAAATTTTTATATAATCTCTAAGACTCCAATGACAAAACCTCCCTGCCTACCTCTAATCAACATCATGATCTCAAATCAAGGTATGTGGGCCGTGACAAAGAGTCTAGGTGGGGAAAATGGTTTCTAATCCATCCATTCCTCTTTTCTTTTTTTCTTTCTTCCTTCATTCTTCACCTTTCTTCTTTCATTCCAACTTGGTTTTCCCCAAATCAGCTATTTTTTTTTCTGGGAATCCAAAATTATATTGTTTTAGCTATTAATTTGCAAATGATGTGAGGCCATCCATTAAAAAATGGCCAAAAGATGGAGGGGCCAAAGGACCCATATAAAGGAAACACCAAATCAAAGGAGGGGCCATGCATTAAAAAATGGCCAAAAGATGGAGCGACAAAGGACCCAAAGAAAGGACACACCAAATCAGATGAGAGGCCATAGCCCCTGCCAGCCCCTCTCTGGTTCCGCCCCTGTGTGCACGCCTAGTGCGGCCTACCATATGACCTATTCGAGTTGACAAAAAGCTCCCCGCCCCCTATAGCACACATGCATTTTAGGTTTAGATAGGTCCGAATTGATTGCACAATTAGATCGACTGCACACCAATTCGAATAGACGGAACTTATGGGCCTTCGATGATAGGGTTAGTATCATTGGATGGGGGTATTTTTTTTATACATAGGAGGGACCGGGCAGATCTTTAGAAACCCCCAGTCCCCATCCCGAGGTGGGATAGCATGTGGGGCCCATGGTACGTTGTCCCTGCTATAACGACTGTATAAAAATATATTTTTCCTTCCTGAAAATGAAAATGGCAACTTTTTGTGTTGTTATATTCTACTGTCCGTGCCCATCAAGTAGTTCAACAATTGTTAGCAAATATTAGAATCATATCAGATATGTCTCAATGTCTCATCCTATAATCCTTGGAAATAAAATATGCATCCTGCATCAAGAGAACTTCAGAGATTAATTCGATGCATCACAGTGACGCCGAATGAGAGACTTCACATTATGTTATGTGCATGAAAATGCTTAATCTAATGTAGATTCCCTCGGAAGTTCATTCATGATCAAGATGGATTGAAAGGTTTTAAAGAAAGGGATCTTAATTAGAGGGTGGCAAACAGGTCAAGTAAAGAAAAGACAAGTCAGATCAAGTGAAAATTGATGTAAATGACTAAAATGAGGGTTGAAGCCAACCTGTGTCTGACCCTTTTTTTTTTTTTTTTAAATGGGTTCAGTAACCCCAACCTGCACTGGATTCAGGTTAACCCAACTGCCCCATTTAACATGACTCAGAGTCTCAGCTGACTATATAAGCTTGGGCCAAGCCCTATCAGTTTGAAACATTAAGAATATATTTGAGTTTGGTTTTAGGCAAAAAGAAAAAGAAAATTCCAAACACAAGCTTGTCTCATTCCATATAAATAAAATATTCTTTGTACCAAAATATCAAAATCAACAAACTGTTTAAATGGATTTAGATCTACAAGGACCCTAACCCAACCTATTTAAATGAGTTATTCTGCAGGTTATATGCGTTGTATGGGTCAACCCTAACCCAAACTGTTAAAATACAGTCGAGTCTTCGACCCATGATTGACCCATATTCATTGTGGACCCCTACCCGGGTGTCAGAAGATTGAAATTCTTGCATGATCAAGATGAAGAATTAGAAGATTTTAAAGATTGGATTCATACAAAAATTCTACACAAGTCAAATTAGAAATAAGTAGAATTTATGTTTTATTGCGACGATGTCATCGGTTCAAGTATCTATGTCTATTATAAGACAAAAACCATCCTGCCATGTGTCTCATTGAGAAAAATCTAAGATTTTTATTAAAAATTGATACTTGGCATTTCTTATGTGCCACCTGTTTTGTATTAAATTTTAGAAATAAAAAATTAATTAACATTAATTAGCATTAATTAGCATTAAGATCTCATTTCCCGTGCAAAGTATGACGTCAGTATTCTCATAAAATGTGGCTACTCAGTACTGACTAGTTGCTTTCAATGTTCAAACCCAATATTTGACATAACAATGACTGATGCAAGGACAAATTGCAATATCAATCAAGTGCATATTGCCAATATCTAAGATGTATTGATTGTATTTTGTTTTGATTTCATCTTTTAGCAGCTTGACCATTCACGGGCATGTATATACATTAAAAAATAAAAATTAGTCATTACAATATTAATAGAGTCAAAATTTTAAAAACATAATTAGTTTTCTGCTATAATGTGAATTTTTCTCTTTTCAATATTTAAAAGTTAAAAAATAAGAAGTAATGAAACAAAGTAAATTTTTATGTAGAAGAAGAGATTTGTTCAAATTTGTGTAAAAATAAGATATTGTCAATTGATTGGGATCAAAATGTGGGCCTAGAGTTTAAATGTAATAAGAGCGAGACTTATAAAATTATTTGAGCCCAACACCTCAATTAACCACGTCGAAATATGTGTTTGAAGTTAAAAAAAGATCTAGAAATGGTCAAATATATTTTTAGAAAAAAAATCTAGAAATGGTCAAATATATTCTTTTTCACTTGAATGCCATGTCTTTCTGTGTGCGTGCGAGCTCTCAATTGGATTCAGCCCTTTGTGGGCTACTAAAAAATCATAAAGAAGAATACTATGCCATTTCCATAGTGAAAATAGATTGCCTCAGTCATGTCATTCCCTATCCTCTCTCATCTTCCAAGAAGATCACTCAGAAACATCTCAGCAGTGATTATGGTCTAACATCTTAGACCAAAAACAATTACTTGTTTCTTCTTTAATTTGATGAGCCATCTTCCCCCTTAATGTAAAAAAGAACTTTCTTATATTGAGGAAAACAATGACATGAGAATAGTGCAGAGATGTCAGGGAATTATTGGCCACAAGCAATAATGTGGAATGTCAATCTTTGGTGGGTTGCAGCAGTAATACGGGGAAGGGAAATGGTTGATATAAGAGGTAGGTGGTCGACTGGTGGTGGCTATTGCATTTTGATTGGTAGATAGAAGAGGTAGGTGAACTTGGGATGGCTATTGCATCCTATTGGGTAGATAGACTCATAGACATGTGGTGAATTGGTTCAGATGTTGCTGCCTAATGGGCTGAGGGCATGATGGTTTTTTTATTTTGTTGTTTTTGTTAGAAATTGGAATGACAGAGAAGATTAGCATAGCTCCTGTGCATAATGGTGTTGATATTGATGAATGGCTAGGGGCTGAGTGGGGGCAATGACTTCCTATGCTGCTCTTTAAGGTACCTAAAGAAAAGAGTTGATTTAATTTGCTATTTAAGTGCCACATGTTGAAATCTTGCCAAACATCTCAATTAAGAATATGAGATATTCCTCAAAAACTTTCAAACGGGATGAATACTACAATATTTTGACATTATACTATTATCTTCTACACTAATATAATCTATAAGTATTTAAATCTATAAATATTATTGTGGCTCAGTTGGTTTGAGCATTGGGTTTGCTCCCTAAAGTCTCGAGTTCGACTTCCCTTGTATTATCCGCGTATCATGTGTGTATACATAAATGTAATCTGTGAAATAGTCATTGCTCGTCAGAATCATATAACTTTCCGGCCGAAGGCCAAAGGTCCAAACTAAAAATATTTAATTTTGCATGTGTCCAAGTAGGCTCCTAACTCCTAAGTATGGGGTTGGAAAAAAAACAAAAAAAACGAAACGAAATGGCCAAATAAAACTTTCAGTTGATTTTTTAAGAAGAAGCCTTTACCACTTTGGCATCTCCTTTTTATCTCCAATGGGCGCACATTGCTACCAAATGAGTGGAGCCCTTTGTATGGGGCACATATTTTGCCCTAAGTATTAATTATTCATCAATCTAGCAGTTCCAACTACACCTCTCTGCACACTTTGACTCCACCCTGAAAACATGAACTGTCATGGCAGGCCAGCTCATAGAGTCAACTTAACCCGCTCACCTCAGCAAGGTACCAACTCGCGTGTGCTTGGAGATTTTCACAAGTTCGAAGTAGTTCTTACATTCAAGTGGAATCAGACTCACAAGTGCTTAGATGGCATTTGGTTCGCTAGAATGGTTGTAAGCGGGAATGAAATGGAGACAGAAATGAGTCTGAAATGGAATGAGACAGGAATGGGCATTTTCATTTCCGCGTTTGGTACGCTGAGGAATCAACTCATTCTTGCGTTTGGTACGTTGGAATGAGTCGTGGAATGGAATAAAATTTACAGAAGACTGACCAAAATACCCTTATTAGATTTTTATCTTTGGCTCAGTCAATGTATAGATTATATTATTATTATATAGGTGGGGCCCACACAAGCTCTTCTATTTTGTAATTTTATAATAATAATATATAGATTATATTATTATTATATAGGTGGAGCCCACACAAGCTCTTCTATTTTATAATCTTATAATAATAATAATATATAGATTATATTATTATATAGGTGGGGCCCACACAAGTTCTTCTCTTTTATAATATTATAATAATAATAATAATAATATTGTATTATTATTATATAAGTGGGCCCCACGGTAGTTCTTCTATTTTATAACCTTATAATAATATATTATTATTATTATTATTATTATTATTATATAGGTGGGGCCCAAAAAAGTTCTTCTATTTTATAATCTTATAATAATAATAATAATAATGTATAGATTATATTATTATTATATAGGTGGGGCCCACATAAGTTCTTCTCTTTTATAATTTTATTATTATAATAATAATAATAATAATAATGTATAGATTATATTATTATTATTATATAAGTGGGGCCACATAAGTTATTCTCTTTTATAATCTTATAATAATAATAATTATGATAATAATATATATATTATATTATTATATAGGTGGGGCTCACACAAGTTCTTCTCTTTTATAATCTTATTATTATAATAATAATGTATAGATGTGAAAAATGATATTTTGGTCTAAAAAAAAGTAGAAAGGAATGGAACGGCCATTCCTTCCCATCCTGGATGGAATGGCCATTCCTCTACATAAGGGAATGGGATTCCGGAGGTAATGGTCATTCCGCCACTTTTTTATGAACCAAATGCTGTAATGATCATTCCGTTGGAATGACCATTCCATTCCGACCTTCATTAGAGCGAATCAAACGCTACCTTACATTCAAGTGAAATCAGTGTTTTAAAACCTGGACCATAGGTTGAATTACTTGATTGGCTGGTTCAAAATTAGTTATTTTTAAAGGCGCCCAATCTTACTGGTTAGATTGTGCTTCTGTCGAGCAAATGAGCATATGATCTAAAGTGAGATTTGTCAAGAGAAGACACATTACAATAATCCATTTTCAGCATAAATTAGATTATAATATTGCAGTAAATTCAGTTTTGGTGACAACTTGAATTTTTCCAAATATTACAATACTATCAGAGATATGTGGGTTGATTCTCACCATTCAATCTGTATCAATTTTTTAGTGGATCGACAGGGGATATAATATACTGATATTTAATTTGTGCAACCATAGCAGGTGATCAATAATGAGGCAGATATGATGTTTGAAATCCTTATTGAAACATTATATAAGTGACAATTAACTTGTGGGTGAGATGGTGAGTTATCTTTTCATCCACAGTTCCAACAAGGATGTATTCTTCGATCTATTGGATAGGGACTAAGGTAAAGGAAGTGTGTGGCTATGTGAATACGTACTAGAGGGAAAAATATTAAATATAGAGAAAGATCCATTGGAGTCATTCTTGGTCCATCATGGACAATTAAAATTCAATGTATCTCATTTAAACACCCATCCATCCTTTAACTCAAGAAAGCAAAATGTCCAGTAGGTGACAGTGTGTAGATCAATTTGAAAGCAGGGTGCAACTGTGGTCGATAGGAAAATGCTTCCCCTGTTCAAACAGCTAGCTTTTTCCTTCTAGGGATATGAGACCACTTGTGATTAATCTAATCCCCTTGCACATACCACCCTCTCTAAATGTCACAAGCAGCAGGTTTTGACACCCCTTGATCCGAATATGACTCACCATTCGATTGGGATTTTGATCAAATGATGCCTTTTAAAATCATTAAATTTGAGCTGTGGTTTAGGATCATCTAACGGACTAAAAATTTTCCACACATATGGGCCTCCATCTGAATCTTCCAATCCCCCGCAACTCCCATGATTGTCGTGGCCCCAGGTGGATCCCACAGCTCAACAAGACTGTCCAAACGAACAGTCTGTACAAGCAATCCAAGCACAACCCTAGATTATAAAGGAGGTCTCCGTTGATGGACTTGTAGAATTGGCCTTGGTGAATTCTATAGTCTTCTTAAGAAGATTAAGACTCTTTTGACAATCACCCTGTGCATACTTTTAGGTCCATTTGGTTTGCCTCCGATTCATTCAACTTATAGAAGTAGATGACAACGAGGGTTTGTTGGGAGGTTGAAAACCCCATATGTTACAAAACTACTCAAGGATCGATCCTTACGTATGCCACTCTTTCTCACTTTGTAGGGTTCATTTTTCCACACAAGTGGGTTCTCTCGGATCCTAGCCCTCACGGTTATGGGGTTTTGTGTGTTCCTAAGAACGCCTCGGATCCTCTTGAATTTCACACACTGCCCGTGATAATGTCACTCATTCGCATTCTGAAACATCCACAAGAGAGAATTACCCATATATACAAATGGCCATCTTTCTAAAGCCTAGGAATTTTTAGTCAAGGACATGGCACACGCAATCTATATTCATTTGAACCCTCTCACATCCCTCTAATGATTTACCATGAGTATAAAATAACGACCTTGTTGGAACTATGTCCCCTTTTAAAATTTCATAAAAAAAATAGATAATACATACAAAACACCCATTTAAAAGAGTGAAACCCTACCGTGAAGCCCACCTATTGAAATCGAAGAAGCACAAAATAAATGGCATTTCAATATACGAGTTATCCGCAAAATTTACCTCAATAAAAGTCATTCCCATCAACGGGTTGACCATCAAAGGCTAAGAGAATTCACACTCAATTGAATAGTTAGGAACTTAGAATTGTCATATGAGCTTGCTGTTTTTCAGTCTCATCATCCATATGATCACATCTCTATAACCTTTATTTACATTCACTCAGTTGAGCCCATCATGAGAAAATCAAGCCCTTTAAAAACTATCCATTTTATATCCTATTCACAACATTATTGCCACTCACGTAGAAAATAGAAGCCTGGCCCGATCTGTTGATAGTTAGGTACAAAGAAAATCTCCTTCTTATTCTTCTTTGCTCTTTTTTAATTTATAAACCCAATATTAAAATCTCTTGTCTTGTTTAAAAAAAGTCACATCACGTGCTCGACACATGTCCAGGGTACAGAATCTGGAGGGCTAATGATAGCCTCTGCTATCACAATTTATAAAGATGGGCACCAATTACCTCATGAAATAAGAGCTTTATCTATAACATTTTCGATTACACTAATTATAAATTAGAATTAAAAATCAGAGCCTTTTATCTTAGATCTTAATTTCATTGGCTCTTATTAATTAGATCAGAGTTTCCAAACTGCTTATAATTTTTAAATTAAATTTTTTTTACAACATTTCTTTTAACAGTGCTTGAAAAAAAAAAAAACTAAGTTTGAAGATATCCTAACATTATTAAGAGCAATAGCTCTGAGAAGGTAATGTGTGTGATGATGTGGGCACTAGCCAATAATTAGATGCCACCGCCCACTTGGGGCAGGCAGAAAACGAGAAATCTATACTAAATATATCATGTGTTACATGTGTCAACTTGTCACGTTCAATTAATGCATTTGATATTTACCAATTAATAGACAGGTAGCATCATTTGATAATAAACGTCAAAACGAACGTGCTGGAATCGCTTTCCTTTTGCTGGAAAGAGCCCCACCGATCTTAACATGAGCTTCTACCAAAAAAAAAAAAAAAAAAACATCAGTTTTCTTGTGCCTCACATGTTCCCACTTTCCTTTCATTCAACACCAAACCAAATGGAGAAATGATGGCCTTCCCCATATATTTTGAGAATTGATAAGGTGGAAACACCTAATCAAATGGAAATATGGTAAATTAAGTTCCTCCCACCAATCTTACCAACAGCTTGAGGCGTCTTCAGAAGCAGTAAAAATATTTTTCAATATTTTTTCTTGAATGAAATTCAGTAAGTACGCATTTGATTCAGTAACCAATCCTACCAAAACCTTATAGTATTGGTAAACTCAATTGAAATACTTTTCAATATTTATCGAGTCAAATTAATTGTACTACAATATAAATTCCTTTTATGGGTTCCACTTTGGCCATGTATATGTATGGTGGATGACTAGGTATAGTCAGCCCAATGTTGAGTAAGTTTTTTTTTTTTTATTTGATGGTATATAATGTTTTCAAGAAGAGTTGCAAAAATGACTGGGCCGGTTTGGCAACTCTACTAATAGAGTCAAGCGAAGTAAAGTTAATTTTGAAGAAATAATAAAATATAAGTGAGTTATGATGGTATTTTATTTTTAATTATTTGTTATGGAATTCTTTTAGCTTTTTTATAGGAAAGTTGAGTTTTTTTGTATTTTAGTGGATAAAGGTGGTTGCTTTTTTACTTTTTTTTTTTAAAGATAAAGAGAATTTTGAATTAAAGTGCTCTTGAAGTGATATTTTATCTGAAAAATAAAAGCTTTACTTAACTTTTACTATACTAATAAAGTACCAAACTAGAATCCTGGAGTACATTATTATACAGCAAAGTGCATGCCTACAACAAAAGTAACAAAAGATAGCAAAGGAACAAATTAAGGGCCAACACAGTGACACAGTACTCTTTGGTTGTTGGGTGATACAGGCACCTCTTGGCGGCCTATGTGGGATGGTGTTTCCGCATTGTCGTGGAATGAGTAAAAAACAAACGCGTTTGGAAGGGATTTGTTGACAGTTCCAAATCCATCTCTCTTCTCTCTCTCTCTCTCTCTTCATAGATCACACTAGTTGTCTCTATTTGCAATTTAGTCATATGCAAATTCAATATGCATTGATTGTGTGATTGTAATATATGGAGGTTTGGGGTTTTAGATCAAATTAGAAAATTGATGAGTTGGTTTAATTAGTGCAAATTGGGTTTACCTTGATCACATATTTTGATTGGACTTGTGCATATTGGATTGATCATGATCATTGTTTAATTAACATTCATGTTTTCTTGGGATTGGTGCATGATGTCTCCAGTTGCTGTATGTAATGTCGATTGGGACATGTGAATTTCACGTATGTAGGTTCGGATGTCTTTATATGGGCGGCATGGACAATTGTATAGCAAGGTTCTGTATACACATAACACAAGATCCATGATCATGTTTATCTATAAAAAAAAAGGGATCTATGATCATATGATTTAATAATTCTTGCATATTAGTTTTCTAGTTTGGATCTTCTAGTTTCATAAGAATGATGTCGAATGTCCCTAATTTCACATGCATGTTAACGGATCGATCTCTGGATCTTCAAACTCTTTAATCCGAGTGGTCAGAACCACGGTTTCTCTCTTTTCCGGAGCTAGAGGTTCTGGTATCGATCCCCGGTTCTCCCGAGTCCATTAGTGTTATCAACTGGAGGCAATAGGGGTTTTACCAAGCTTCTCTTTGGGCCCGGAGAGATTAGTCCAGCCCGAAGGGTTGAGGGAACCTTTCGTTAGAAAAAAAAAAAAAAAGTATCACGCCTGATCAGGGTTCTATTTTTTTTATTCATGTTACTAAAAAATCAAAATTTTCTTAGAAAGATGTTTTCTTGGAAGAAAAATGAAAGCCCAATAGGAAGGCCTTTTTCTTATACATTAGACCAACGTCCCCTGACTTCTATTTTTTTTTTCAAACAGAGGGTTCCCAATCGGCCCTTTTGGGCTGGACTAATTCCTTCGAGCACAGAGAGAAGCCGAGTAAAACTCCTGTGGCCCCCATGTGGTGTGGCATTAGTGGACTCAACCTTCGGTTCCTAAAGAGAGGAGGAACCGAAGATAGATATCAGAACCTCTAGTTCCGAAAAAGAGAAGAACCATGGTCCTGACCACTCAACCAACTCCTTGGAGTTGTCCTAACTTTTGTTTTGATTTGATGATCATGAACAACTAATCCTAACTTTTGTTTTGATTTTGATGATCATGAAAAACTAACCCTACACATGTAAATTCAATGGGTGAAACAATTTGGTCTAGATATTTATCTTAGAGGCCCACCATGTGATGCATGGCAGCATGAGCTTATGCAGTCCAATTCGGCCAAGGTCCGCTTCCAAGAGAAAAGAGTAGTGCAAGCACGGCACTTACCGAGCTCATATACTTGGGTATTATCACTCACTCTCACTCGCCTTTTCATTACGGAAAATACTTAGCACTCTAAGAGCTACAGCTACCAAGCGCAGCTATTAAATTAATAGTGGTCCCCAAGGAATGGTGCTCGGCCACATTGCCGAAGCGAAGCACAGTCAGATCAAACATAAGCACAAAGTAAAGGGAAACACGGGATAGATCAAAAGAAAGATTTTCATTTAGGATGGTAAAAGTTTCCCTACATAAAGGGCGCGATGCGCCTAAACAAGAAAAATTACATCAGAGAAAGGGAGCAGCGGCGGATGGACTTCACGCGGCAGGAGCAACGCTATCCGCACCCGTGGTCGAAGCTGCAGGAGGAGCCTCGGATATGGAGGCCGCGGCCGGGTTCGCGGCTTGAGCGGGCGCCTCGGATACTGTGGGTAGAAGTTCCGGCTCCGGCTGGACAGCGGGTCCCCCCTCTGCATCCTCCACGGCGTCTAAGCACGGATACTCATCCGGGCTCGTATAGGCAGGATGATCATGAGGGACGCCCATCTTGTCCAGGGCCGCCCTCCACCCCATCTCCCAGGACGAGATCCGGATGTCGTTGACCTGCGCAGCGTACTCTTCGCCCCCCACGTCAGCGCCGTCCTGGAAGGTAGCCTTGACCTCGACTTGGAGGTTGAGCTCGAGTTCGGTTTTCTGGCTCTCCAGCTCCATAACCTTCCTCTCCAGCCCCGAAACACTCCTCTCCAGCTCGGCCTCCCTCCTTTTGACCAGATCAAATGCCGACTTCACCTTGTCGAGCCCGGCAAAGAGGGATCGGTGCGTGTCCTCGTACTCCACCACCTTCGCCTTAGCCTCCTCCAACGCCTTCCTATGTTGTTCACAGACAGCCTGGACTCTCTTCAGCTCGGCGTGGCACTTCTGGATGCGAGACACCGAGACCTGGGCCATCTGCACGCTCTGCAAGGAAATAAATCCACCAGTGAGGAAAAGCCATAACCGAACAAGAAGTGTTGAAGAAAAGTTGGACTTACGCTCAAATTTGCCTTCATCTGCGCTGCCAGCAGGGAGATGTCGTCCATCTTGTCATAGTTCTCCATGTCCCGCGGCAAGGCGCAGGCACTCCCCAAGCAAGCGACGACGAGCGGCCCCCCCGAGAGACGGTCGTCTACCGTCAATGGCCTCCCCGGCTGGAGCATGAAGCTCGGCCTCCATGGGGCGGGATGAGCCCGAGTCGCCATGCCGGATCCGGGCGACTCTCCTGCCGAGCCTTCGACCCGAGCCCTCTTCCTGGCCTGGTCCTCCCCCTGCGTGGCCAGGGTGGAGGACACCCCGGGAGTCCCGGTCCCGGTCGCGGCTGGTGGCGTAGGAGCCCGAGTGGGTGGCGGCACGGAAGATGACGAGGGCGCACTCGACGATGACGGTGCGCGGGAGGAAGATGGTGCGCCCCGACCCTTGCCGCTCACTGGCACGGCCTTAAGGTTCCGCAGAACTGGCTTCGGGCGGGTCCTGTCCATCTCTTCCTCTGACTCGGTCTCTGATAGGACGATCCTTCCAATCGTCTCGGCGTTGTCCTCGGATCCTGTGAGACCCCACCCCTGGTGGGCCCTCAATGTGAATTTGAATACTATTTATTAGCCTAAGTATTTTAATTATATTATTTATGGGGCTTAGTGAGGGTAGTTATGTATTTTCCTAGGGTTACTCTAGTGGTGTAATTAGTAGAGTCAATAGGGTGTCTTTTGTTATTTCTAGAGTTAGGGAGTTTGTTAGAGGCCCTAGCTAGAGTTTTATTTTTACCATAGGGGGTTTGCACCAAAGAATCTTCTAGAAGCTCACCTAAAGACCCAAATACCCTCTACCCTAACCCTAATCCTATTCTAACCCCAAGGGCAATTTTGTCCCTGACCCAAAACCCAACCTATATAAACAAAACCCTCCCCCTGCCCTAACAACTACTGTTCATCTCCTTTTTCCTTTCTCTCAAGTTTCAATCTCTTCTCTCTTCTTCTTCTTC
Source organism: Litsea cubeba (assembly GCA_012931725.1). Lineage (NCBI taxonomy): Eukaryota > Viridiplantae > Streptophyta > Magnoliopsida > Laurales > Lauraceae > Litsea > Litsea cubeba. Next base: position 109,538,832 of record CM022944.1, read on the forward strand.
TTCTTCTTCCCCAATTCCCTCCAACGAACCCTCATCTCCCCCTCCAATCTCTCTTTTCTCTCCCTCGCCCCAGAAATCCCTTAACAGAAGACCAGCCGAGACCGGCCTGCACCGTAAGAGCAACTGTCGAGACCCTTTCTCTTTTTCCCTGTGGTTCTCTCTTTTCCTTCTACCTTCCATTGATCCAGGCAAGTGCACTGTGCTGGTAGTTTAGATTGCATGTTTCCTTCCTTTGATTGGCAGTAGAATTTCAATTTGTAATATATATGTTTAGATCGATCCTTGAGCATGTTTGTTTGGTTCCTTTGGCCATTGATGGATGGGATTACCTCATTTGGATGATCAATGGCCGGTTGATGATGGGTGAATGATGTAGGAATGATTTATTTTGCTTCTGTAATGGTCTATGGAGAAACCCAGGAGAATTGGGTTGCAGTGATGGGTTTTCTGGAGATGGAATGACGAGAACCCACCTCGTTGTGTTGTGATCGGAATCGGAGTAGGACCATCCTTGGTAGATCAGGACCCTACGTCTATGTGAGGGGGCCTGTGCGACCATGGGGTGCTACTTGATCTGGATTTTGATCAGAGGTGGACCACCATTCCTGTGCTTAATGAAGAGAAGTTGTGTCCTGTCGCAGAACTGGGTTCTGTAACAGAACACAACACTGATAGGAGAGATGGACAGAGTCCAGCGATGGCCGAGCTCAGCACTCGCAGAGTCCAGCGGTTGCCGAGCTTAGCATTAATGCAGCTCAGTAACTGCCGAACTCATCACTTGCAGAGCCCAGCGGTTGCCGAGCTCAGCGTTAGCGCAGCTCAGCAACTGCCGAGCTCAGTACTGGCCGGACTCAGCGATGGCTGGATTCAACACTAGCTGAACTCAGAGTTCTGCCGAGCATAATGGTCGATGAGATCCGCGTTTAGCCGAGCTAAGTGTCTAGGCCGAGCTCAGTGCTCAAAGCCGAGTTCATTTTTACGGCTGAACTCGGTGTTATGGCCGAACTCAGTGTTTTACTGGGCTCAGCGCCAGACCGGGTTCCGTGCCAGACCGGACTTCGAGCTTAGCCGTACTCAGTGCTTAACCGAGCTGAGAGCTAAACCAATCTCAATGCGAGCCGAACTCAATGCATTTTCTGAACTCAGTTGGGTGGCCGAACTGAGCTAGGCCCCTTGCCGAGCTGAGCTGGGTGGCCGAACTGAGTATCAATTGAGCTCCATTGCTTAGCCGAACTCCGAGATGGGTTTTCAACAAGGCGGGATTTCAACAAAGGAGACTAGAACCTGGGACATTCCCTTGAGCCAGGATTCTTAGTGTGCACGGCCAACTACCCAGGCCAGGGAGTTAGCCGAACTCACAGGAAGTCCTGGACAAGCAGGCTTTGCCTGTAGGGTGTTTTTCCTTCTCTGGTCCCAGTGTGCCGAGCTGACCGCCAAGGCCAGGAGGTCGGCTGAGCACACTGTGTACAGTGACGATCCCCAGATTCTAATTTCTATTGTTGCAATCATATGTAGGGCCCATTGACCATTCAAATAGACTTCCATCACTGTGCCAGCCACGAGTCAATGGTACGGCTCAACCTTGACTCGTGGGGCCCACTAACTAAAGTCCAGGTTATGTAATCTAAGATGATTCGACCTTTATACGTTACCAAATGATGCACACAACTTCTAAGCACCAAACACAATATTCCTTAGCATCTATGGTTTCACTTAAAGATCGAATTACCTGAGATGGACCTGTATCCGAAAGTGGACCATTTACCTAGGTTGGACTGTTGCTATCTCCCTATGATTCGTATACTTGGAGATTCATCTCCCTCATACTATGACTATCACTCTATTGTCCTTATTATTGCTTATACCTGTTAATTAAATGGAAAATGGAGGACCTAAACCTAGGAATACGTAGAGGTGACCCGGTAACTTGACTTGGTGGATCATTGACCCGTGTCTGTGGCTAGGCGGGCCCTTTTTATGGCCTAAGTTGGAGGTGAATTACCCTAGAATGGAGAGGTTAGATTGTATGGGCTTGTGACCCAGTAAGGTTGTAAATGGATCATATGTCAGTGAATATGGACTTGTATCTCATATGGACTGTTATAGATCAGGCCATGTATTTGGTGGGCCTTGGTATGGATCCAATGATGGAATTGGACTTGGACTATGATCCACAGTTTATATTGAGTACTTGGACCTCTTAGGGACTTTTGTTAGGACCTTGTTCACGCAAGGTAAAGCCTAGACAGACACAGACCTTTATTGTTTCCGAGTCGGCATAGACATTCACTGAGTTGATTTAAGCTCAGCCAGTTGGACTGATCATCACTGGTAGGAGCTATTGAGATTTGTTGTGTGGCTATCATGATGAGCACTGTTGGGACGGACGGTGTGATGCCGGTTCTGGTCGTTGTGGATGATGTTGGTGATATTTTGCAGGGTTAGTAATCCCTAGCATTAGCTTAGGATCCCTACCGCGACTGTGTTCAGTATGGGAGGGTCGCGGCATAATATCCCGCGGTGACCAGCTTATGTGGATGTGTCATATTGTGTAGGTTTATTACTGTTATGCTTATTATGATTCTACATTGTTATCTTGCACGACCGCATAGCATATGTACCTTTGTTACTCTCTTAACTTTATACATGTCTTTACTCATTTTGATGCATACATTCTATATTATCTGCATATTGTGACTTGCCAGATCTTTAGATCTGACCCACTCTTGGTGCTTAGGTCTTGACCCCGAGTTCGAGGGCGATGCGTTCGCACTCGTTGAGGTGCCCGTAGTAGGCGACTACGGATGGGGGCCGGCCGACCATGAGGTCGAGCCGGAAGGTGGAGAGCCGACACCAGCTGCAGGGGTTTGAGTGTTCCCTTTTCTGGGTTTTGAGAGACATCTGTTGTGAGTTGGGGAGTAATGAAAAATATGTAATTAAACTTGATTTGTTATCACCATACATTTAGGCTGGACTTCAGCCCTTCTACATTTGACATATATACGATGATACCTTATACTTCCGCTATCTCTGATATTGCTTCCGCTATACTATCATGCTTCCGCAATTAACCATTGTTATTATGTTGATGAAAAAGTTTTAAATTGGACCTCACTGCGGACCTACGATCTTGGAAGTTCTCGGATTTTCCGGGAAGTAGCGCGCCAAATTCGGTACTTTGACGATTTTCTCGGTATCCGAAATTGGGGCGTTACAGATCCCGAAGTGGACGCCTCAGAGTGGGATGCGGAGCGATCCCCTGGATCTGCCGCGGTCTGATCCTCGGTCGCGCCGCTCTCCTCTTCTACCTCCGCCGCGGCTTGCGCACGGTGGGCGGTCTGCTTCTTGTCCTTGTAGCCGCGATACCTGGGCTCGTACCCCAGCAGCTTCCACGCAGACCTGTCGTTGTGGCCGTGGTAATTTTCTAAGGCACGGATCCAGGATCTGTTCAGCTCCCAGCCTTCTCGGAAAGCAGCCGCTCTCCTCTGACGAACGCCTGCAGAACAAACAAAGGACATTAGATCGGCAGTACAAAAAAGCAGAAGAAATAAAAGGGCGTACTAAGGTTTTAATTACTTGGAGGGGTGCCGAAGTGACGAGGGACCCTGAAAAATCTCTCCGAGATGGGCTCGTCATCACCGAACTCCCAGTTGCCCGTGACCATCAGACGGTCGTCCCCGGCGTATTTATTAGAGTCCTCCAGGACCTGCACAAATGGCCTCCGACCCGACTTGACGCGAAGATAGTACATATCCTTCCCGGATTTGCAAATATCGTAAGCCTCCTCGATATCGTGGACGCCGAGACCAATGCCCAAAATTGTATTGAGCGCGTCTGTGCCCATTATGATCTTGAAACTGTTGGGCATCAGTTGGCAAGGACAGAGGTGCCATGCCCGGAGGCACTGCCTAAGCAGAGGACGGAGGGGGAACCTAACCCCGCCCTCGATTACGGATACCAAAGGAAACGGCATCCAGCCGTCGTAGAAATCACCAAGAGCATAGGCCATGACGGAAGCCGCCATGACCTGGACCCCATCTGGTATACTATACCTAACCCTAAGGTTGGCTAACCCTCTCTCGGACTCTATCCAGTGGCTGTAGATGCCCATCTCTCAAATAAAAATACTAGAAGAAGAGGGGAATGCGCTGAGGGGCAGAAGAAGACCCTAGACAGAACAGAGCTCTAGAAAACAGAATGAAACAGAAATGAGAGAGAGGAGACTTACGAGAAGATCAAAAAGCTTAATAAATCCCTGACAGCACCTATTTCCGGCGAAATTTCGGAGAATCTCTGCAGCGGTCTCTTCCGTTCGACAGAGGCGAAGGCAGGGGAGGAGAGAGAGAACTCTGAGAGCGAAAGAGGAAGGGAAGAAGAAAGCTTTGCAAAGCACAGGAGGAAGGACAGAATGAGGCTAAGGAAGAAAGAAAGAGAAGAAGGGGCGAACCCCCTACTTATAGCCAAAAAAGGAAGCGCCTAATCATGGCGCCTCTTCGAATTTCGAAAAGAGCGCGTCTTTTCACTGCGCGCCGTTGAGAAAAGACGGGCCAGCCAAACAGAGGGAGACGCGTGGAAGCGCCAGCCTGATTCCCGTGCGCCATTTAATGCCTCGGGTACCGAAGCGACGGCGGATAGAAGTAAAGATGCCAGCAACCGAAACGGTGGTGGGATTGCAAAAACCAGGAGTCGTTTGAGCTCCCTCAGAACCCGGGCGCAGGATTAGCGAAGCATCGCGGCACACTGCATCTCGGCAAGACCTATTCAGCTTCCGACCTCAAAGAGTTGGGATACTCTAAGAGCTCAAAAGACTGGGGGGCAATTGTGTGGGGGTGTTTCCACTAAGCCGAGATCAGTGCTAGCCCCGGTCTTAAGGTAGATTGATTATGCTTCCCCTAGGCCAAGGCTAACCACGGCTGAAGGATCGCGGCATTCGCCGAGGTGACCGACCCCGAAGTCAGACCTATCCGACCTTGGCATCCCACCTCGGCAATGCGGATTTGACAGATGCCGATGGGACTGATGTTAAGGCATGCCCTGCGATTCATCATTCCTGACAGAACGACGTTATACGGTACACGTGCGCCCCCAAAGCATAACACCAGGCCAGGCCCGATGGGACCTGGCCCAAAAGTCAGACCAATGCCTGGCCCGATAGGATTGGCATTTAATGAGGAATGGGTAGGTGAGGCTAGCATTTAATGAAACGTAGGCTGAGTGGACAAGGCCACCCACGTGGCATGGCCCATCATGAGGCTCGTCCTCGCAAAGCACCCCCATCTCCTAGAAATATCATCTTCGTCTCCACTCTAAGGTACGCAATACAGAATGCACACTCTTACTCTGTGATTCACTCTCTATCTCCTCTACTCAGTCCCTGAACTGACTTAGGCATCTGAGAGCCTTGCGCTGCTCACAGCCAGGGTCCTCTGACCGTTTGCTCTTCCCTTTCAGGCTTTCCGGCGGCACGTCACCTTCACTACCTTGGATAAGTCCTCTAAGGCACCCCAGTTATTGTGGGTCATTATTTTCTGCACCTACAAAACCAAATGGAGAAATGATGGCCTTCCCCATATATTTTGAGAATTGATAAGGTGGAAACACCTAATCAAATGGAAATATGGTAAATTAAGTTCCTCCCACCAATCTTACCAACAGCTTGAGGCGTCTTCAAAAGCAGTAAAAATATTTTTCAATACTTTTCCTTGAATGAAATTCAGTAAGTACGCATTTGATTCAGTAACCAATCCTACCAAAACCTTATAGTATTGGTAAACTCAATTGAAATACTTTTCAATATTTATCGGGTCAAATTGATTGTACCACAATATAAATTCCTTTTATGGGTTCCACTTTGGCCATGTATATGTATGGTGGATGACTAGGTATAGTCAGCCCAATGTTGAGTAAGTTTTTTTTTTATTTGATGGTATATAATGTTTTCAAGAAGAGTTGCAAAAATGACTGGGCCGGTTTGGCAACTCTACTAATAGAGTCAAGCGAAGTAAAGTTAATTTTGAAGAAATAATAAAATATAAGTGAGTTATGATGGTATTTTATTTTTAATTATTTGTTATGGAATTTTTTTAGCTTTTTTATAGGAAAGTTGAGTTTTTTTGTATTTTAGTGGATAAAGGTGGTTGCTTTTTTACTTTTTTTTTTTAAAGATAGAGGAAATTTTGAATTAAAGTGCTCTTGAAGTGATATTTTATCTGAAAAATAAAAGCTTTACTTAACTTTTACTATACTAATAAAGTGCCAAACTAGGAGGCTGGAGTTATTATACAGCAAAGTGCATGCCTACAACAAAAGTAACAAAAGATAGCAAAGGAACAAATTAAGGGCCAACACAGTGACACAGTACTCTTTGGTTGTTGGGTGATACAGGCACCTCTTGGCGGCCTATGTGGGATGGTGTTTCCGCATTGTCGTGGAATGAGTAAAAAACAAACGCGTTTGGAAGGGATTTGTTGACAGTTCCAAATCCATCTCTCTTACTCTCTCTCTCTCTCTCTCTTCATGGATCACCCTAGTTGTCTCTATTTGCAATTTAGTCATATGCAAATTCAATGCTCTCTTACTCTCTCTCTTCATGGATCACACTAGTTGTCTCTATTTGCAATTTAGTCATATGCAAATTCAATGCTCTCTTACTCTCTCTCTCTCTTCATGGATCACACTAGTTGTCTCTATTTGCAATTTAGTCATATGCAAATTCAATATGCATTGATTGTGTGATTGTAATATATGGAGGTTTGGGGTTTTAGATCAAATTAGAAAATTGATGAGTTGGTTTACCTTGATCACATATTTTGATTGGGTTTACCTTGATCACATATTTTGATTGGGCTTGTGCATATTGGATTGATCATCATCATCATCATTGTTTAATTACCATTCATGTTTTCTTGGGATTGGTGCATGATGTCTCCAGTTGCTGTGTGTAATGTCGATTGGGACATGTGAATTTCACGTATGTAGGTTCGGATGTCTTTATATGGGCGGCATGGACAATTGTATAACAAGGTTCTGTATACACATAACACAAGATCCATGATCATGTTTATCTATATATATTATATATTATTATTATATATATTAAAGAAAAAAAGGAGGTGGGCTGTGGGAGTGCCACCTCATCCCTAAAAAGTCTCTCCTTTCAGAAAAATATGCAAAAAAAATCCACATTATTTTACGGTGCCACCTCACTTTGGGCTGCTCTTTCTCTCCTAAAACCTCTCACATAAGAGATTTTTATGAACGTTTGAATTTGAGTCATATTTCTTGCCATTATCCAAATTATAAACAAATCTTTACAGTCGGTTTGTTTTCTTTTCCTTAGATCTTCAATCATCAATGGGTCCCATGTTAAATATGTTTTGTGGGCCCTACCGATGAATGAAATCCAAGATGTTGCTCCTTTAATCTCCTTTCAATTTTTTCCCAAATGGATGGATCCAGTAGTGGGCACCAGTTCGTGTTAAATATATTTCAAGATTGGACTCCAGTATTGGATGAAATCACAATGGCCTTCTCTTAACCCCTTTTTTCTAAGAGTGGACCCCACTGATGGAGCGAGGCTAAGTGGGAGACAAGCCTGTTGGCCGTTGTCTGGTTTCTTAATGGATGCAAATCAATTAGTGGGCCCCGCACATTTAACTTATTTCTGCAGTGGGACCCACTCATGGATTAATAAAGCTCTTTAACTCTCCTTTCAGTTTTTTTTCCCCAAATGGATAGTTCCAGTAGTGGGCACCAATTCGTATTAAATATATTTCAAGATTGGACTCCAGTATTGAATGAAATCTCAATGGCCTTCTCTTAACCCCTTTTTTCCAAGCATGGGCCCCACTGATGGAGGGAGGTAAGCCCCGTTGTCTGGTTTCTTAATGGATGCAAATCAATTAGCGGGCCCCGCATATTTAACTTCTTTATGCAATGGGACCCACTCATGGATTATGCATAAATATTAGTTTTATATGTCAATATGTATCCGTAGTGGGCAATCAGACTGGGTTCGTATCATATAGAAGCTTAATTTCTTTGATAATTATTAGGATGTCATTTGTGTGCACATGAGTTAGAACTATTAGAAACATACTATGATGACTCATATCTATATCCACATACACTCATCCCATGCAATGTACATCTTTTATGTTTTTTTTCTTCTCTTACACTTGTTCGCCCCCCTCTCTTTCAATTTTTTTTCTTATACTATCAATCATCTATAGGGGCCAATTGTTCTATTACCATAAATCCAGATGTGGTGTATGACCCATTGAGGATGAAATCATTTGATTTCCATTTCCTTTCTTCTTATATTCCCTTTTTCTTCTTTGGATGCATAGCCATCAGTACTGGGTCCCACACGTTAAAAACATTTCAAGGGTAGCCCCCACTAATGGATCAAACACGTTAGTTTTTTTATCCCTTTCTTTTGGTTATTTTTAGTAGATGTATATCCATTCGGTTTGTTTTATTTTCTTATATTTTCAATAATCAATGGTATAATATACCCGTAAATGAGATAGTCGTAATGTTCAATGCCTTTAAATTCAAGGGGTCATCGTGTTCTGTAAATTTACTTTATTTTATATTTATTTTCATACATAGAAATTTTTTTAATACTGTTGCTCCTTTACTTTCCTTTTTACTTTTTTTCCTCAAATGGATGGTTCCAGTAGTGGGCACCAGTTCGTATTAAATATATTTCAAGATTGGACTCCCGTATTGAATGAAATCTCAATGGCCTTCTCTTAACCCCTTTTTTCTTAGAGTGTGCCCCACTGATGGAGGGAGGCAAGGCTGTTGGCCGTTGTCTGGTTTTCTTAATGGATGCAAATCAATTAATGGGCCCCGCACATTTAACTTGTTTCTGCAGTGGGACTCACTTATGGATTAATATAGCTCATTTACTCTCCTTTCAGTTTTTTTTCCCAAATGGATGGTTCCAGTAGTGGGCACTAATTCGTATTAAATATATTTCAAGATTGGACTCCAGTATTGGATGAAATCCCAATGGCCTTCTCTTAACCCCTTTTTTCCAAGAGTGGGCCCCACCAATGGAGGGAGGCAAGCCCCGTTGTATGGTTTCTTAATGGATGCAAATCAATTAGTGGGCCCCGCACATTTAACTTATTTATGCAGTGGGACCCACTCATGGATTATGCATAGATATTAGTTTTCTAAGTCGATATGTATCCGTAGTGGGCAATCAGACTGGGTTGGTATCATAGACAAGCTTAATTTCTTTGATAATTGTTAGGATGTCATTTGTGTGCACATGAATTAAAACTATTAGAAACATACTATGATGACTCATATCTATATCCACGTACAGTCATCCCATGCAATGTACATCTTTTATGTTTTTTTTCTTCTTTTACACCCTCTCTTTCAAATTTTTTTCTTTTACTATCAATCATCTATGGGGGCCAATTGTTCCATCACCATAAATCCAAATGTGGTGTGTGGCCCATTGAGGATGAAATCATTTGATTTCCATTTCCTTTCTTCTTATCTCCCCTTTTTTCTTTTTTGGATGCAGAGCCATCAGTGGGTCCCACACGTTAAAAACATTTCAAGGTTAGCCCCCCACTGACGGATCAAACACGTTAATTTTTTTATCGCTTTTCTTTTGTTCTTTTTAGTAGATGTAGATCCATCCAGTTTGTTTTCTTTTCATCCGGTTTGTTTTCTTTTCTTATATTTTCAATCATCAATGGTATAATATACCCGTAAATGAGATGGTCGCAATGGTCAATGCCTTTAAATTCAAGGGGTCATGATGTTATGTAAATTTACTTTATTTTATATTTATTTTCATACATAGAGATTTTTTTAATATTCATAGATAATAAAAAACTTATTTTATATTTATTTTATTTTAACAATATTTCAAAAGAATTCTTAAATTTTAACATATTTTGATTTTTTTGCCCGGGTTTAGCACGGGCGTTTGTTGCTAGTATTATATTAAAGCAAAGGGAGAGGTGGGCTGTGGGGGTGCCACCTCATCCCTAAAAAGTCTCTTCTTTCAGAGATATACGAAAGAAAAAAAAATTAAAAAAAAAAAAAGCAAAGGGGGAGGTGGGCTGTGAGGGGTGCCACCTCATCCCTAAAAAGTCTCTCCTTTGCCATGTCATCACATGCCACAATCTTTTCTCAAAAAAATCTCTTTATCCACATCCTCTATCTCCTAAAGTCTCTCAATCAATATCCTCTAAAATCTCTATCCATATCCTCTATCTCCTAAAGTCTTTCAATCAATATCCCCTAAAATCTCTCTATTTTGCTACAGTTATTCTCTCTCTCAACACTATCTATCTTCCATCTTCTCAGGATTGTCATCTTTTTATTTTAATATTTGGGGCCCACCTTTCAACAATTCACACTAATAAATTTTTCACAACACCATCTATTTTCCATCTTCTCAAGATTGTCATCTTTTTACCTTTCAACAATTCACATTAATAAATTTTTCATTACTGGTAGACCACCTCATGTTTTTTATAACATGGACTATGTAATTTATGACATGAACTAATAAGTCAGAAAATATGACCCTAGGTTTGGCCCACCATAAATCACACTTCCGTGGGCCCACATGAACTCATAATTAAGAGATATATACATTGATCCAAGGTGGGCCAATTATTACTGGGATCAAAGAACACTAGCATGTGGTTTTAAAGTCTTATAATTTATGGCTTTTAAAGTTAATATGTTCATACATTTTTTTAAAAATCTAGAGCTAAAAATCGGTTTGATCAGTTCTAAAATTGTATTGGTGCTACTTTAAAGGGGTAGAGAAGAAATTTGTGTTGAGGGATTGAAATGACCAATATTGGCCTATGTGAAAATAAAAAAATGATTATGATTTTCTTTTTTCTTCGTTAACAATATTATATTTGGTGTGATGTATTTTCCAGCATAAAAGAAAAAAATGAATCATTTTTCCTTAATATAGAGGACTTTAAACTAGAGTCCTCTTGTTGCACAAACAAGTCCAAATGGGGTGGCCTTCTTTTTTATTGGGTTTTGAAATTATCAATGGGTAACAAAAACTTGAATGCATTTCTTATTACTAATATTATATATATATATATATTAACAAATAGTAATTATTGCTATTGTGTGGGGATGTTTCCACTAAGCCGAGATCAGGACTAACCTTGGAATAAATCCAGCTAATCATGCCTCCGCTCAGCCAGGACAGACCCCGGTTGATGGGTCGCGGCGCCTGTCGAGGTGAGAGCCCTGAGGTCGGATGGCATTGGTCCCTATACATCGACCTCGGCATGGCGGATGAAACGGATAATGATGGGACCATTGACAGGACGAAGGCACGCGCTTAAGCGTGCCCTGCGGCCCATCATTCTTGACAGAACAGCATTAGGCAGGCCACGTGCGCGCCTAAGCATGGCTCCAGGCCAGGCCCGATGGGACTAGGCCCTAAAGTCAGCCACAGCATGGCCCGTTAAGATTGGCATTTAATGAAGAATGGGTAGGTGAGACTGGCATTTAATGAAGTATGGGCTGAGTGGACAAGGCCACTCGCGTGGTAAAACCCATCATGGGGCTCACCCGTGCAAGTCAACCTCCTCTCCTATAAATAGAAGCTTCAACTCCATTCTAAGGTATGCAACCCAAAACACATACTCTCACTCTGCCAAATTCTCTCCATCTCCCTTACTCTGTCCCTGAACTGACTTAAGCATCGGAGAGCCTTATGCTGCCCACAGTCAGGGTCCTCTAACTTGCTTCCTCTCTCCCTTTTTTAGGTCCAGTCGGAGCCACGTCAACCTTCATCGAGAATACTTTAAACAGGGTCCCAATCCTTGATTCCAAGCCCGTAATTTTTAGGCACTTACAATTGGCGCCGTCTGTGGGGAAGTAATAACCCAAACCCAAAATCTTTCCAGTCGCCATGGCTCCGAGAAACAAGAGAGGTGGAGAGCATTTGAAGTCCCTTCCTCCAGGGCCACTGGTTCTCCCTGGACCATTGCCGTATGTATCCCATCCAGAAGGACCCGACGGAAGAGGGGAGGCCGCAGACGTGGAAAGTTACCACATTGAGTCTGCGTCGTCCCCATTAGAGATGGCGAGCCCACCGCGGTGAAATGCTCCCATGCAGGAGCGTCTTTCGAAGGGTAAAGGCCAGGCGGCGGAGGGGTCACGCCGGTCCGACCATCGGACGAACTATGAAGACGATAGAGGCAACTCTGCTCAGGCGGCAATCAAGGCTCAGAACCTTGCCCTCCCGGAGAAGGACGACCTGATCCGCCAGCTCAGACAGCAGCTCCGAGAGAAGGGGACAGCCCCCGTGGGCGGTGACCTCAAAGGCAGAAAGGATCCTGTTACCAGCAGAGACTTGAGAGATCACCTGAATGAGAAAAGCCGCGAACTGGAGTCGCGCTGAGAGCTCCTGCAATAACCACATTGACAGGAGCTCAACGCCGAGAACAGAAGTTGGTGATCAGAAGGCGCTGATTAACCAGCTGGTCAAACAGGCAATCCAGAACAATATGAAGGAGGCCGGGTTCGCTCAGAACCAGCCAGACGTCCCCGACTTTGCCAGCCTCGACTTGTCCCCCTTCTCCCGAGAAATAAATGAGTACCCCCTCCTGAAGAAGTTCAGCGTCCCGAGGTTCGTCCTCTATGACGAAACCTCGGACCCGGCAGCGCATCTCCGGCACTTTACCCAGAAGATGTCCGTTTGGGGGGACGTCGGACACCTCAACTGCAGGGTCTTTTCTTCCAGCCTGGGAGATCTCCCCCTCAAGTGGTTCTGCGCACTCCTGGAGGGATCAATCACGAGCTGGCGCCAGTTGCGGGACTCCTTCCTGGGAAAGTTCCAGGCGCACAGAGTCATCCCGAAGACTGACAGCGACATCATGGCCCTCAGAATGAGGTGGAATGAGAGCATCACCCAATTCGCAAAGAGATTCTGGACGGTGTACAACCAAGTCGACCACTCTTCCGAAGATGTGGCGATCAGATCCTTCTAGCACGCTCTCCTACCAGGGTGTGAGCTCCGGAAAAAGCTTGTTCGAAACCCTGTGCCCTCCGTGACAGCCCTGATGGCCCGGGTGAACAAGTATATTGAGCAAGAAGAAAACGAAGTGCGGGCCAATGAGAGTTTCGGCGTCACAAAGAACCGATCTCGACAGGAGAGTTGATCGCGGCAGGAGGAGCGGCCGCGACAGGAGGACAGCCAGTGGCGGCGGGACCGGTCTCGGCAAGAGGATCGGCCCTCTAACAGGGACAAGAAGGCATCCCGCAGAGAAGAGACGAGCTGAGACCATCATTCGGGTGGCCCAGCATCGGCCCAGACTCACGCCTCAGGAGGAGGCAAGAGATTCAAACCATCCTACACCTCGCGAGAGACAGTCTATACGATCTTCAGAGAGCCGATCCATAAGATACTGGACAAGGTCCAGGGGAAGCCAGACTTTAATTGGCCACAGCCCATGCAGGGCAACTCCTCCAGGAGAGACCAAAATAAGTTCTGCGCTTACCACAAGCAGAACGGGCATCAGACTGAGGAATGCTTCACCCTCAAATCCCATCTTGAGAGGCTCGTCAAGGACGGGCAGCTAAAGGAGTACATCAAGAAAGCTGACAGCAAAGGCAACGAGCGACCTCGGAGCCGAGCGGAGGAGGATCCAGACAGCGAGGAGTCAGAGATGATCATAAATGTCATTCACCTGGCCCCCGCTAAGACGGGGGGCAACCAGGCCCATGCCGAGGCCAGGAGGGCCTCCCACGGGAAACAGGTGATGACGACCGAACTCGAGCCCGCCTCCAAGAAGGCACGGAAGGAAAGGCCGAAGATCTGTTTCTCAGACGAGGACCTTGAGGGAGTCCAGCTCCCCCACAACAACCCGCTAATTGTGACCCTGAAGCTAAAGAGCTGCAAGGTGCAGAGGATTTTCGTCAACCCCGGCAGTTCATCCGATATCCTTTACTTTGACTGCTTTACAAAGATGGGGCTCACCGAGGAGGATCTGCAAGAAGCGCGTACTCCCCTAATAGGGTTCAGCGCAAAGCCCGTATATCCAAAGGGAAGAGTCTCCCTCAGAGTCCAAGTCGAAGGCGCCTCGGTGATGGCTGACTTCCTCGTCGTCGATGCGCTGTCCCCCTACAATGCTATAGTGGGGAGGACTTGGTTGTATCAGATAGAAGTTGTTCCCTCCTCCTACCATCAGAAGCTCAAGTTTCCTTTGGAAAGGGACGGGAGGATCGAGGTGGTCACGGTCAAGGGTGACCAGCAGATGGCCAGACGGTGCATGATGGCCGTCGTGCCCGGAGAGGAGGAGCCGAAGCGAGTGCACATGGCCGAACTGGATAAAGTTGGCCGCGACCCAGAAGAGAAGGGCATTGAAGATCTTACTGAGGTCAGGATCGACCCCAATGACCCCGAGAGGTACTTCCTGCTTGGGAGTCAACTCACCGAACTCGAGAGGTCTGAACTGCTTAGCTTCCTGTTGCAAAACAGGGAGGCCTTTGCTTGGACCCCGCAAGAGATGCCTGGCGTAAACCCCGAGGTCATGAGCCACAAGCTGAATGTGGACCCCCAATTCAAGCCTATGTTGCAGAAGGCGCGCAGGTCGGGAATAGAGCAGTCAGCGGTCGTGGTCGAAGAAATGGGGAAATTGCTGGAAGCAGGCTCCATCAAGGAGGTCCAGTACCCGACATGGTTGGCGAACACCGTAGTAGTGAAGAAGAAGACTGGGAAGTCGAGAGTCTGCGTCGACTTCACTGACCTTAACAAGGCATGCCCCAAAGACTGTTTTCCACTCCCAAAGATCGATCAGATGATCGATGCCACCGCCGGCCACGACCGGATGAGCTTCCTTGACGCCTACCGCAGCTATCACCAGATACCAATGTATGGGCCGGACGAGGATAAAACAACATTTATCACTCCCAGGGGGATCTACTGCTACAAGGTAATGCCTTTCGGACGGAAGAATACAGGAGCAACTTACCAGAGGCTGGTCACTAAGATGTTCCGAGACCAGCTCGGCAAAATGGTGGAAGTCTACATCGACGACATGGTCGTCAAGTCCAGACAGTCCCAAGACCACCTGACGGACCTCGGCCAGGTGTTCGATGTTCTCCGGAAGTTCAGATTGAAGCTGAACGCCTCCAAGTGCGCCTTCGGAGTCGGCTCCGGCAAGTTCTTAGGAAGCCTCGTCATGAGACGGGGCATCGAGGCAAACCCAGATCAGATTTCGGCAATCCTGTGCATCCAAAGCCCTTCGACGACGAAGCAGGTCCAGAGGCTCACTGGCATGGTTGTCGCGCTCAACCGCTTCATCAGCAGGTCCTCCAACAAATGCTGTTCTTTCTTTCAGCTACTGAAGAAGAACTTGAAGTTCGAATGGACACCGGAGTGTGACTCGGTTCTCCAAGAGCTCAAAGCTTACCTAGCCTCACCTCCGCTGCTATCTACTCCCAAAGAAAGGAGAAGCACTGTACTTGTACTTGGCGGTCTCGGATCATGCTGTGAGCTCGGTCTTCGTCAGAGAAGAAGAAGGGCAACAGAAGCCCATTTACTACACGAGCAAGATCCTCCTCGACGCCGAGACCAGATACCTGCAGATGGAAAAGCTCGCACTGGCCCTAGTCAGTGCCTCTCGTAAACTCTCGCACTACTTCCAGACCCACACAATAGTGGTGGTCACAGAGCACCAGCTCAAGTCTGTCTTCCGGAAGGTCGATTTCTCCGGACGAGTTTCGAGATGGGCAGTGGAGTTGGGACAATACGACATCCAGTACCAACCAAGGACGACGATCAAAGCGCAAATTTTGGCCGACTTTATCGTGGAGTTCGCTTCCCCGAATTCGGCGCCGAGCCCACTCGACGCCGAACTGGGAGGCAAAGGGCATGAGGACGGAGTCTCGGGGACTGATTACGAGCAATCTCTGAATACATTCCGTGATTCGGCTTGGAAGGTCTTCGTTGACGGATCCTCTACCTCCAGGAGGGCCGGCGCCGACATAGTTCTCCAGTCTCCAGAATGACTAGTCATCGAGCAGGCCCTGACACTTGACTTCAAAGCATCAAACAATGAGGCGAAGTACGAGCGTTGATAGCAGGGCTGAACAGCGCCAAGATCCTCGGCGCTCAACAGCTGGTGGTCTTCAGTGACTCGCAGTTGGTGACAAGCCAGCTCACCGGAGATTACCAGGCTCGCGACGATAGAATGGCGGCCTACTTGACCCTCGCCAAGAAGCTCCTCTCTCAATTCCCGGAAGCAAAAGTCAAGCAGATTGGCAGGGATTCCAACTCACACGCCGACGCACTCGCCAATCTAGCTTCCGCCGTCGAAGCTGGAAGAAAAAGGACTGTTGAAGTAAGATCATTGGCATCACCAAGCATAGAGCTTCGCCCACCTCGGCAAGTTATGAACATTGATCTCGGTCCAAGTTAGATGGACCCTATCATCTCATACCTCAAGGACGACCAACTCCCTAAAGACAAAGATCAAGCTCATAAGATCAGGCTGAGAGCGGCCCGGTTCTGGCTCTCTCCAGAAGGAAAGCTATACAGGAAGTCGTTCACAGGCCCTTATCTACAGTGCGTCCACCGAAGCCGAGTTAAAGATTTCCTCTTCGAAATACATGAAGGCATCTGTGGGAGTCACATTGGAGGACGGTCACTGGCATACCGGGCTATCAGCCAAGGATACTGGAGGCCGTACATGCAGAAGGATGCGCAGATGTACGCTTTGAAGTGTGAAAAATGCCAGAAGTTCTCACACACTCTCCATCAACCTGTGCAGGATTTAAGCCCGCTCTCCAGCCCATGGCCCTTCGCCTAATGGGGGCTGGACATCGTGAGACCTCTCCACCGAGCTCCGAGGAATAAGAGGTGGCCGATAGTGGCCATTGATTACTTCACCAAATGGATAGAGGCAGAAGCATTATCTTCCATCCCCGAGCGAGACTCCAAAAGCCTTGTATGGAAAAACATTATCACGAGGTTCGGCATCCCTCAAATCTTGGTCTCGGACAACGGGACCCAATTCGACTCCAGTCTCTTCAAAAACTTCTGTCAGGAGCTCGGTATCAGGAATCATTATTCGACTCTGGCCTATCCCTAGAGCAACGGCCAAGCCGAGATCTCTAACAAAGTGGTCCTCGACGGACTCAAAAAGAGACTCGACCGGACCAAAGGGAGGTGGGTGGAAGAGCTTCCTAATGTCCTATGGGCGTACAGGACTACCCCGAGGCGCTCCACTTCGGAGACACCATTCTCCTTGGCGTGTGGGATGTAAGCTGTGATCCCGCTCGAGATTGGCCTTCCAACCCTCAGATCTGAACTTTTTGACCAAGGCCAGAACGAGAAGAACCTGACCCTAGAGTTGGACCTGGCCGAAGAGCGCAGAGAAGCAGCGACCATCCGCTTAGCTGCCTATCAGCAACGGCTGGCGAAAGATTAAAATCAGAGAATCCGGGAAAGGAAATTCTCCATTGGCGAACTGGTCCTGAAGAAGGCACTACCAGCGGACAAGGATCCGAACCAAGGCAAGCTGGCGCCGAACTGGCGCGGCCCATTCAAAGTAGTCTCGATTGCTAGTCGGTCCGCATGCAAACTCGAGGATATGGATGGAAAGCAATTGCCGCGACCGTGGGACGCCTCGCACCTCAAAAAGTTTTACTTTTGAAATGTACTCAGATTATGCAAATCAATGAAGACGATTTATTCTCAGAGATTTCTTTTCCTTTTCTAAGTCAAAGACCTCAGCAATAACACCATTCTCCAGCTCGGCAGCAGTGCGCAGGGTCATCCTAGCTTCGGAAATAAAATCGGCAAAGGAATGACTTCGCCCTCTCCAACTCGGCAAAAATAACTCCGTCTCGTGCGATAAGCGCATCTCGGCCCTCGTGCCAGATAGCGAGCACAGCCCCTGGTGAAGAGCCAGTGGGATCTCCATTTCGTGCGATAAGCGCATCTCGACCCTCGTGCCAGATAGCTAGCACGGCCCCTGGTGAAGAGCCAGAGGGATCTCCATTTTGTGCGATAAGCGCATCTCGGCCCTCGTGCCAGATAGCCAGCACGGCCCCTGGTGAGGGGCCAGAGGGATCTCTATCTCGTACGATAAGCGCATATCGGCCCTCGTGCCAGATAACCAGCACGGCCCCTAGTGAAGAGCCAGAGGGATCACTCCATCTCGTGCGATAAGTGCATCTCGGCCCTCGTGCCAGATAGCCAGCACGGCCCCTGGTGAAGAGGCAGAGGGATCGCCCTATTTCGTGCGATAGGCGCATCTCGACACTCTCATACTAGATTGCCGGCGCTACTTGCACATCTATCGGTGGGTAGCAATCCTAACAATATAATCCCAGGCTAGTCTGGGGGCAGCTCGGCACCTACCCCTGCCGAGCTCACATACTTGTGCAAAAGATTGGGAAAGCAAGAACATACGCAGAAAGGAATAATATCTCAAAAACGCAAAGGAAGATTACTTTTTATTTGTAACATGTATTACAAAATGGCATTACACATTCTCCATTACATTACGGAAAACACTGAGTACCTTGGATCACCCCTACAGCAAAATGGGGACCCCATGCCGCACTCTAAGAGATACAGCTGCTGAGCACGGCTGATTGATCACGGGTTTCCAATAAAGAATGGTCCTGGGTCAGCCGCGCAGCCGAAAAGCGCCCTGCTTGCCCATATTCTGGAGCTCGTATGATTGACTACGCCACAGAGGTCTGGGGAGCTCGGCCATAAAGCCGAGGTGAGACACTTAGCGCATTCAAATCAAGGAAAAGGTTTAAAGACAAAAGTTCAAGAAAGAAGAATGCAGGACGGGCAAAAGGGGAAGAAATTTTCATTGAAGCTGATAAAGTTCTTTACATCATTAGCAAAAGGGCGCAATGCGCCTAGCAAGAAACTACATCAAGGAAAAAAGAGAAAAATAATGAAAAGGGCTTCAGACAGCAGGGGCGACGTCACCTACGACCTGGGACGCAATGGCAGCATGCATTTTGGATGAAGATGGGGGGAGGTCCGGTTCCGGCTCAATCACGGGATCCTTCTCGGACTCCACTGCGGGGACTGGCTCAGTATCCAGGCGCGGATATTCATCAGGGCTCACATAGGCCGGATGGTCGGTAGGAACTCCCGCCTTCTCCAGGGCGGCTTTCCAGCCCATCTCCCAAGCCGAGACCCTTATATCATCGACCTGCGCCGAATACTCTTCCCCCGCCACGTCAATCCCTTCCTGGTAAGCAGCATCAGTATCGGCTCGATTTTTGGACTCGAGCTCGGATGTCTGCCTCTTGTGGTCGGCGATCCCCTTCTCCATCTCGGCCTCTCTCCTCTTTGCCTTCTCGAAGACAGACTTTGCATTGTCAAGCTCGGCAAAGAGGGCGCGGTTCATCTCCTCGTACTCCCTCACCCTCGCTCTGCTCTCCTCCAGGGCTTTCTTGTGCTGATCAAAGTTCGCCTTGACCCTCTTGAGCTTGGCATGACACTTCTGGACTCACTGAACCGAGACTTGGGCCATCTGCACAATCTGCAAGAAAAGCAAACCATTAGTGAGCGATAGATAGAGTCGAAAGGAAAATGGTCAGAGAAAGTGATGCTTACGCTCAAGCCTGACTTCATCTGCGACGCTAGGAGGGAGATGTCATCCATCTCATCATGTTTCTCCATGTCGCGCGGCAGAGCGCAGAAACTGCCCAGGCAAGCGATCACCAGCGGGCCCCCGGAGAGACGATCCTCTACCGTCATCGGCCTCCCAGGCTGGAGCATAAAGTTCGGCCTCCAGGGTGTAGGAGGAGGCCGCACTGCCGTGCCGGCAGCCGAACTTTCCCCAGTTGAACCTTCGATCCTGACCCTTTTCCTGGCTTGATCGTCCGTCCGCGTGGCCTGGGGAGAGGTGACCACGGGAGTTCTGGTCTCGGTCGCAGCAGGGGGTGGAGAAGTCGGAGCAGGAGGTATGATGGAAGAAGAGGGCGCGTCGGACGAATGGGGTACATGCGAAGAAGACGCGGTACCTCGACCTTTGCCTATTGCGGGCAGGGCCTTGAGGTCCTTGAACACTGGCTTAGGGCAGGTCTTATCCATCGCTTCCTCGGAGTCGCTCTCTGACGATAGAACGATCCTCCCGATCGTCTCGACGTTCTCCGCGTCGGCTCCCGAGGTGGATGCCTCAGTATCGGATGCGGCACGGTCCTCAGCGTCAGCCGCGGCTTGCTCGTCCTCCTCTTCTATCTTCGTTGCGGCCTCCGAACGATGAGCGACGTATTTCTTGTAGCCGCGATATCTTGGGTTGTACCCCAGAAGCTTCCACGCCGACCTGTCCTCGTGGCCGTGGTAGCTCTCCAAGGACTGGATCCAAGACTTGTTCCTCCTCTAACCGTCTCGGCTAGCTGCCGCCTTCCTCTGACGAGCACCTATAGAGCGAACAAATAACATAAGCTTGATAGTACAAAGAAGCAAAAGATATAAAGAAGCATGCTAAGATTGTAATTACTTGGTGGAGTGCCGAGATGACGAGGAATCTTGAACGATCTCTGTGCAATGGGCTCGTCATCACCAAATTCCCAGTTGCCCGAAACCACCAGACGGTCGTCCCCGGCATACTTATTAGAATCCTCCAAGGCTTGGACGAATGGCCTCCGACCCGGCGTGATACGGAGGTAGTACATGTCACTCCCGGACTTGCATAGGTCATAGGCGTCCTCAATATCGTGGACGCCGAGACCAATGCCCAAGACTGTATTGAGTACGTCCGTGCCCATTATGATCATGTAGTTGTTGGGCATCAGCTGACAAGAGCAGAGGTTCCATGCCCTGAGGCAATCCCTAAGTAGAGGGCGAAGGGGAAACCTAACCCCGCCCTCGATGACGGACACTAAGGGGAACGACATCCAGCCATCGTAGAATCCACCATCGGCATAGGCGAAGGGAGGGGCCGCCTTAACTTGGAATCCGTCCGGTATCCTGTACTTGGCCCTAAGGTCGGCTAACCCCATCTCGGACCCTATCCAGTGACTATATATGCCCATCTCTCGAAGGAAAAAACCAGAAGAAGGAAAGACAGTGCCGGAAGGATAGAAAAACCCTAGACAGAGCCCTAAGCGCAGGAAGAAATGAAACAGAAGAAAGAGGACTTACGAGGGCTAAGGGCAGGGTGGTGTTCGAGCCTACGGAAGCAAGATTCCGACAGCACCTCTCTCCGACGAACGCTCTCCTCCGGGAAGATTTCTACAGGCTCTCTCTGTTCTGGAAGGCAAGGATAAAGAGAGAAGAAGAAGGGCAGGGGGCGCCTCCCCCTACTTATAGCAAAAAATAGAGCGCCCAATGATGGCGCCTTTTCGAATTTCGAAAAGGCCTCGTCTTTTCACTGCGCGCGCCTCTATGAAAAGACGGGCCAACCAAGCCAAAGATGACACGTGGAATCGCCAGCCTAAAATCTGTGCGCCATTTAATGCCTCGGGCATTGAGGCGACAGCGGATAAGATTGAGGCACCCGCGACGAAAGCCGTGATGAGATTACAAAATCATGAGCCTTTTGGGCTTCTTCCGGACCCGGATACAGGGCAGCGCGGCATTGCGGCACATCGCATCTCGGCAATCCTCCTAGGAGTCCTTCTCAGCTTCCGACCTCAAAGAGTTGGGATACTCTAAGAGCTCAAAAGCTGGGGGGCAATTGTGTGGGGATGTTTCCACTAAGCCGAGATCAGGACTAGCCTTGGAATAAATCCAGCTAATCATGCCTCCGCTCAGCCAGGACGGACCCCGGTTGATGGGTCGCGACGCCTGCCGAAGTGAGAGCCTCGAGGTTGGATGGCACTGGTCCCTATACATCGACCTCGGCATGGCGGATGAAACAGATAATGATGGGACCATTGACAGGACGAAGGCACGCGCTTAAGTGTACCCTGCGGCCCATCATTCCTGACAGAACAGCGTTAGGCAGGCCACGTACGCGCCTAAGCATGGCTTCAGGCCAGGCCCGAAGGGACTAGGCCCTAAAGTCAGCCACATCATGGCCCGTTAAGATTGGCATTTAATGAAGAATGGGTAGGTGAGACTGACATTTAATGAAGTATGGGCTGAGTGGACAAGGCCACTCGAGTGGTAAAACCCATCATGGGGCTCGCCCGTGCAAGTCAACCCCCTCTCCTATAAATAGAAGCTCCAACTCCATTCTAAGGTATGCAACCCAAAACACATACTCTCACTCTGCCAAATTCTCTCCATCTCCCTTACTCAGTCCCTGAACTGACTAAAGCATCGGAGAGCCTTGTGCTGCCCACAGCCAGGGTCCTCTGACTTGCTTCCTCTCTCCCTTTTTCAGGTCCAGTCGGAGCCACGTCAACCTTCATCGAGACTACTTTAAACAGGGGTCCCAATCCCTGATTCCAAGCCCGTAATTTTTAGGCACTTACAGCTGTTATTATTATTTTTATATTGTTATTGAATGAATTTTTTAGCTTTATCTTTGTAATAGTTTATTGTTGATGTTAACCACTTGTATTTGTGACTGCAGAAGTATTGATTGTTTTTATATAAATAATAAATATGCATGAATATATTCTTATATGTTTGTAATTAATTTTGATATCTCATAAATTTAAAATGCAATATCTTACTTTTTTGCCCTGGGCTAAGCACGGGGCGTTGTTGCTAGTATATATATATATATATATATATAAAAGGATCTATGATCATGAGATTTAATGATTCTTGCATATTAGTTTTCTAGTTTGGACCTTCTAGTTTCATAAGAATGATGTCAAACGTCCCTAATTTCACATGCATGTTTATGGATCGATCTCTGGATCTTCAAACTCTCTAATCCGAGTGGTCAGAAGCACGATTCCTCTCTCTTCTGGAGCTAGAGGTCCTAGTATCGATCCCCGGTTCTCCCCTCTTTAGGAACCAAAGGTTGAGTCCATTAGTGCTATCAACTGGAGCAATAGGGGTTTTACCAGGCTTCTCTCTGGGCCCGGAGGGATTAGTCCAGCCCAAAGGGTTGGGGGAACCCTTCGTTAGCCAAAAAAAAAAAGTATCACGCCTGATCAGGGTTCTATTTTTTTATTCATGTTACTAAAAAATCAAATTTTTCATAGAAAGATGTTTTCTTCGAAGAAAAATGAAAGCCCAATAGGAACCTTTTTCTTATACATTAGACCAACGTCCCCTAACTTCTATTTTTTTTATTATTTTTTCTAACAGAGGGTTCCCAATCGGCCCTTTGGACTGAACTAATCCCTTCGAGCACAGAAAGAAGCCGGATAAAACTCCTGTGGCCCCTAGGTGGTGTGGCACTAGTGGACTCAACCTTCGATTCCTAAAGAGAGAGGCAACCAGAGATAGATACCAGAACCTCTAGCTCCGAAAAAGAGAGGAACCGTGGTCCTAACCACTCAATCAACCCCTTGGAGTTGTCCTAACTTTTGTTTTGATTTGATGATCATGAACAACTAACCCTAACTTTTGTTTTGATTTGATGATCATGAAAAACTAACCCTGCACATGTAAATTCAATGGGTGAAACAATTTGGTCTAGATATTTATCTTAGAGGCCCACCATGTGATGCATGGCAGCATGAGCTTATGCAGTCAAATTCAAAACACTCCAACCCCCACCCCACACAAAAAAAACCCAACCCAATCTACCATGCATATGGTTAGGAGTGGACCCCATAAGATGGCCTTGACTTGAAATATATTCCAGTAAGTCAAGATAATATCAGTAGCACTACCAAGGGTTGGCCTACTTGTCACAATGACAAAGAAATCATTGCCATAAAAAGTTGATGGGCCATGGCATTTCAGCTAACCTCTCCATGAGGACATGGGCCCACCTAGGATGGAGCATTATACATTAACATTTATTGCTTACTGGATGGTTGTGATTTTATACTCATATGGGTAGGAATGGAGAAATAGTAGTAAAATAGTAAAAAGAGCTGTCAGCATGTGTAAATGGACAAGGACAAATGAGTTAATTCTGGTGGGATTTTGGCTGCCCCACCAAATAGGGAAGCTGACTTGGCTGGTTTCAACTTTAGCCATAGTTAACAATTGAGGTGCACCCAGGAAATGGGGAAAGTTGACTCGGTTGGTTTCTTTGGCTGGGGCATTCGGGTCTCTCATGGGTCAAGGCATCTTGGCAGGTTAAAAAAAAAAAAAAAAAAACCAACTTTAGCGGATGGCTTCCACTTGAGGTGCAACAGGGTCCACGTTTGGCAGGGAGCAGGCATGACCCAACTTGACAAAAATTAAATTTCAGGTTTGGCTTATCTAGAGTTACAAATATTGTATTAGATTCGGGTGGGGACGTGGGGTATATCTCCTTTAAGAGGCTTAGCCTGACCATAATAAGGGAAGCCAAGTGGGCCAAACAAGCTTTGACAGTTTCCAAGCCAGGGACAACTATTACTCTAGAATTTCTGGTTTATTGATTAACTGATAGAGTAAAACTCAATAAACTATGTGGGATTTCAAGAATCACCACTATATTGCCGTAAAAAGTCACCTGTCTTTTATTGACACAAATTTCTTTGTACATAAAAGTTAAGTAAAATTAGCGAAAGGCCTATATAGTGAATTGTATCCAACCTCCAGTCAAAGCAAAAACTTGGTAAGGCATCTGGTCCACTCAGCTAGACTTTTTACAGCCTTAGGTCCCTGCGTGCACACGTTTTTATTTTGCAGGACTAAAATGCCCCTATAATTGTCGCAACATGTAATGCAGTGGTCCATACACGTGTCACGATTAGTTAGTCTCTAATTTAGATCATTAGTGATCGTTTGTTACTGATATGCCCCTACAATTCAGCGCAAATCTTTTTCTTTCTTTTTTTTGAAATTTCAAACTGCATTCGTTGTTGATATTGAATCTGGCGCTAGAAAACTTCTGAGAGAAATCATTTCAACTCGGTTTAATTGTGAAGAAAAATCTTCTTGCTAGCAGATTTCAGATCAATCATCTATGAAGTATACTAAAGATCCATCGTTTTTGAAGAAGATTGCAGTTCCAGTGCGAAGCAGATTGCAGATTCACTGCGAAGATCATTTCAACTTGGTCTATTTGTGAAGACAAATCTTCTTGCTAACAGATTGCAGATCCATCGTTTTGTAAGCAGATTGCAGATCTAACTTTGGTGAGGTAAGCGATGTCCAAGAAAATACAAATAAATTTGCCAAAAATATAGAATTTTTCGTTCAAAAACTCAGTTAAAATTTTCAAAATGAAAATAAATTTGTCAGAAACTTGGCTATATTTTTCAAAAATTAAAATAAATTTGCCAAAAACTCAGATAGATTTGTCAGAACTAAATAAATTTGTTTCAGAACTCAAATAAATAGCCAAAAAGTCAGATAAATTTTTTCAGAACTCAGATAAATTTGACGAAAATTCAGATAAATTTCAAAAAAACTCAGATAAACTTTACAAAAACTCAGAAATCCCCAGACTCCGCTGCCTTTCTTCTCCTGTAAGGCCAACGATGATGGTGGATTCCGGTGGTTCTGCTTCTCCGATGCCAGTAGATAGATCTAACGACGTTCAAGCCCTGCAACGAGTCTTTCTTCTTCAACCACACCCAATCTTTAATGACAAGAAAGAAAAATGGAGAACTTGGTACCAGAGCAGGTTTGATCGTTCCATGTAGATTTGACGACGTTCAAGCCCTGTAACGCGTTTTTCTTCTTCAACCACACCCAATCTTTAATGACAAGAAAAAAATGCAGAACTTGGTACCAGAGCAGGTTTGATCGTTCCCTGTATTTATGCAAGTCTCCTCCATTTCTAATATCACATCTCTTTGAGCTAGATCCCACCCATCCTGCAAAATCAAGAAGAAGAGATAGCCAAGGCACAAGTGGAGTAATAGCTAGTAGCTAGAGGAAAAGGCAGAACATCTTTTCAACCTTTTTCTCTTCACTCGATTTCAAGTCAACATCACATCATCTTTTTAGTGTATTGTAGCACTACAAGCTTCGGTGGTCCTTCGAAAGTTGTAACACAAAGAGTTGAGACCGCCCATTTATTGTCGTATTGGCTGGCATTATATGAATAAGGCGACAATGAAGGAAGTGGCAAATTGGACATTTCAGGTATGAAAAAGTGTGAGAGGGACATTTGGATGCATGACTTTTTTTTTATGGACTGTTTGCAACAAAGTAATGCTCTTAGGGACCTCCGACCAAAGCCCCCTAAAAGTTAACATACAGCTCAGATTTAAATTACTACCTATATCTAGATAAGGAATCTAGCCAATATTATATCTCTAATCTTATATGATAGTTTTCTATCAAACTTCTTCCAGTTTCAGTTGGTTTTTTTTCTTAATGTTTTGGTAAATAGGGAAATTCAGTGAAACAAGCCAAAGCCAAATAAACAATCATAGGTGGGGCAACCAAAGCCTAATTAATCCGGTATTGATATCATCATTCCTTAAAAAACTCTTACCAAGCGTAAAGCAATGCTTGGCTAAAATATGGGTTGCCTGATTCTAAATTCTAGAAATTAAAAAAAAAAAAAAAACTAAAGAGAAACACCTGTAATAGAGTTTGTAGGATCCTACACCCCATTGAGCTATCACTTATCCCAAAACCAATTGATGATGGAAAACGGCACAATAATAGTTTTATAGTGAGGGCGAGGGCTCGACCAAAATTATGACCGCTTAGGAGCGAGGGTAGACGTTGACCTCAAATAGTTTAATATCCAAAATAATTATTTTTGATGGTCCAATCCGATTGTCCTTTGATGGGGTCGATCACGTAGCATTTGAAAACGTTTGATCACTTAGCATTTGAAAAGGTTTTCTTTAAAGATTTATCATACCTAAGTTTATAAGCCACATCCATGAAGATCAATAAAGTAACTCGGGGCAACCCAGTGACTTTGGGGCTAGATAGGTATTCTGTTTTATGGTCTCCCTCGCTGTCACAAGGGTACATATTTTGAATCATGCTAATATATATATATATATATTTAGCCCAATGGCAACACCTTTATAAATAAAGTTGTTTCTAGCTTACCATAAAGCCCACTAGTTGGTTAGATTGAATGAAGAAATATCGGGATTTTCATGCGTCCAGACCATGTCATTCAATTTCAAGAGCTTTCCCCACCTTTCTACAATGTCCATACTCGGGGCTGTTTGAGGGCTTTTCTAATAGAGTCAAGTGAAGTAAAGATTATTTTGAAAAAAGAATAAAATATAAGTGGGTTCTGATGGTATTTTATTTTTAGTTATTTATTATGGAGTCTTTTTGACCTTTTGTATTAATTGTGGAGTTTTTTAGTCTTTTAGTGGAGAAATGAGGTAACATTTTGACCCTTTTTTTTTTAAAAAAATATAGTGGGAAATTTGAATTAAAGTACTTTTGATGAGACTTTTTTTTTTTAGAATTGGGAGCTTTACTTTACTTGACTCTATTAGTAGAGTTGCCAAACAAATAGATCCAAACCTAATTGCACTTATATAATTGCGTAGGAAAAGATCACGTTCCACAGTTTTCTCCTCAAATTCACAAATAAAACAAATAGTAGATTTTGAATTAGTTTATGACTAAACCATTTTCTCATAAGAATGGCTTTACAAAGGCATTTCCATCCAAAGAAAAGAATCTTTTGGGGAATCTAGTTTTTCCAAAAACTTTTCCGCTCAAACGAACTATTATTACTATTAATATTCGAGGAAGAAAGTATCTTACAAGCAGATTTAGTTGATATATATTCTCATCTTAAGTTAAGGGCAATACTGTTTTCTCATTTAAATCAAAATTTTGGAGATGTCTTCCACATTCATTAAATTAAACATACTTGAACTCAAAGGAAGATCCCAAGATTTATTATATCCTCAATCCTTGATCACAAGGAACCCATATAGAATCCCAAATAGATGATCCTTCTTATATGCTTATTGCACTACAACAAAATGCACTATTGGTGACACCCTTTGGTGACAAAAAATCAATGTTGTCACGGAATGCACACAACGGTGACAAAAATTTTTTTTGCTTGTCACGAAAAGTCTTTAGCTTAGGTGCCAAATAGAGAGGAGATTTGGTGACAAAAAAATTTGTCACCAAAAGATCCAATAGATTTGGTGGCAAAATTTTTTTGTCACCAATGCAATGGCCTAATTTTTACCCTCTCCCGCCTCCACAGCCACGTTTTCCCTCTCCAAGCCCTTTTTTTCTCGCCAAACCCCTTCTGCGCATCTCTTTTCCCGTTGTAAGTCTCATCTCTTGCCTCCATCCCTCATCTCCCTCCCCCACTCCCACGTAAGCCATCTCCTCTCCCAGGCGCAGAAACCCCCTCTGCTCCATCTCCCAGGCGCAGAAACCCCCTCTCCTCCATTTCCCAGGCGACCTCATCCCCCTCTCCCTCTCATCATCTCCATCTCACGACCCTCTCATCACCTGCACAGACCTGCCCAGCAACCCCCCATCTTCTTCCTCCCTGCACAGACCTCTCCATCACCATCAGCTGAGGCCGATCCTCTATCCCTATCAGCTGAGGCCGATCCATGCAACCCATTCTCCTTCTCCTTCCACCATTCATCAGAAGACCACCCCATCCCTCACCTCTGCGTCTCCCTCGGCATCTCTCTCGGTGTGCCACCTCCTCTGTCTCTCTAGCATCTCCCAGGTACAAATATTTTCGCCGGAGAAGAAGGGTGAGTTTTTGTTGCTCTCCTCGTCAGACTTGAGCGAATCCTCGTCATATTTGGGTGGGTATCTTTGTTGCAGAACAAAGGCAGAGAAAAGGAGAAGAAGATGTTAGGGTTTCGAACGATCATGCAATTTTTGCTTGTTGCGATGACTCTGCAAATCGCAGCTTGCACTGAGTTCTTTAAACCCTTCAATGTAAGCTATGATCACAGAGCTCTGATCATCGATGGGAAGCGTCGGATGCTCATCTTGTCTGGAATCCATTACCCTCGTGCCACGCCCGAGGTATCAAATCACACCAAAGATATTTTCTTTTAATTCCATGTGGATTGATGATGTTAGAGCAATTTTGAGGATTGGAAAGTGTAATTTGAGATAGAGAGATGTTTGAATTGGGTGGTGTAATTGGATGCACCATTGACTACTGAGTTGATAATGTTCTCTATGATATCAGATGTGGCCTGATCTGATTTCTTAGAGCAAGGAAGGTGGGGCTGATCTGAGGGGCTTGGGAAGCAGCTTGTCAATCAAGGGCATGTTCTGGATTTGTTCGCATGTGCTCTTGATCAGGTTTCTCTCACACTCTGCACTTGCAATCTGCTGTGTTTGTGTGCTTCTTAAATATCTACTAAGCGGCTGAGAGTTAAATTTAGTAACTTACATGTTCTGTTTCTTTTTTGCTTTTGAAGAGAGATTTCATTCAATGTTGGTAGGGTTTTGATTCAACGGTTTTGAGTTTGCTGATTTGCAGTCACGATGACCTTAACTCCAATTCGCAAATTTTAAGTTGGCTTTTGATATTCTATGCCCAATCAAAGATGACATAAGATGCAGTTCAGATATTTGAGCAAATGAAAATGTAATGTTTGGTTTTAGGGTTTGCAATATGCCTCATGAATTGATTATTAGTCCCCATGAACTCGGTTTAGGTTTGAAAATATCGGTGGGCATGCATTTATAGCATTTGTCTCCTAGTTGTTTTAATAGCAATTAATTTACTGAATGATTGAAATTGTTCATCCGTAAATATTCTATAAAAAAAGACCTAACACTGATGATGATTGATTTAATACTTTGATTTACCTTGTACTCTTACTCTGAGATTTCACGCAATCTATAGATGCAGTTATTTCTCTTTATTTATTTATTTATTTTTGTCTCATAGACCTGAACAAATATTATGTTAGTTCCCAATTGCCATCACCATTTTTTCTTGCTTGTAGGGATTAAGAAGCAATTTATAGAAGCTGGTAAAAGAAGATGGCCTAGTGAAACCAGTGGAGCTGAAGTTGTTTACCAAAATGATAATATTACAATTCATCCAACCCAATTTGCATCTGAAAAGATTACTGGAAAATTGCGATTCATCAAGCAAGGATCTTCTTTATTCATGGTATAAAGTCTCTTTTCTATTCCATACATCGATTGTAAATTGTGTTTAAATTGTTTTTTGTGTGTTAAACGGAAGTGGAGATGTGGAGAGGCGGGTCTTCGGGGCTGCAGAGGTGGGAGGAGGAGAGGATCTTCAGGGTGTAGAAGAAGTAGGAGAGGGAGAGGAAGAGGACGATGGAGACCAGGAGCTTGGACATGCGAGGGGTAGATGATTGGTTGCGACCATTGGTCGGCATCTGATCCCAGAGGAGCTTCTCTGCATCTATCTGGTTTGCTTTCATGGTCCTCCCTATCCTATTTTTGGGGTGTTTTTTTTTTTTTAGATTGGTTGCATTGGAGGCCCAAAATTGGGAGATTGGGGAATCATGATTGTTTGGGGGTGTTTCCGTTGGGGCTTTCTGTTTCAGGAGATTGGTTGCATTGGAGGCCCAAAATTGGGAGATTGGGGAATCATGATTGTTTCAGCTTGTAGTACTTTCCGATTAGGATGGAGCTCTTGTTTCTTCTCTGATTACATTAGATCTGTAGATGATTGAGGGAGGGGGAGAGAGAGGAATGGGAGGGGGAATGAGGTGAAAAGAGGAGAGAAAGTGAGAAAGGGGGTTGAACTGAATATTATTTTTGACAGTACAAGGTAAGGTGCTAAAGTTATCATTTTGTATTTGGGACTTAATATGCGCCCTGTGAATCAGATTCATATTCTTTTGTGTCTTAATTTGAAGCCCTTTTCTGCATTTTTCTGTTCATGGATTGTGGTTTTGGAATCTGGGTAACAAAACCCACTTTAGAATTTGTGTAATCTTGGCAAGATAATTGATTGGGTGGGAATTATTTATGTTCTAGGGTGAAAAGACTTTAAATCTATTGTGGTTCTGTTGTATAGCAAAAGAGAATCTGGAGAAATACTTGGTTCTCTCCAGGATCTGGGGAATAGTGTTTGTTTTTCATTGTTCCATTATATGTGGCTGGTTACTTCTTATTTTCAGCAGAATTCTTGTATTCTAATTTAAGTACGTATCTAAGGTTTGGTTTGAGGGCTTAGAATCGAGTTGGATATACTCCTTGAAAATTGTGAATTTTTGTAAATCATTAGAAAAAAAGATGGGCTATATTCAGGCGGATTTTTGTGAATTCAATTGTGGACGGACTTGTCATTTAATTTTTGTGAACTCAATTGGGGGTTGAGTTAATTGTATATGTGATCATTAATTTTCAATGGTTGAATTACTGTATTTTATTTTATTTTATTGCAAATTTGGTATCTTTAGTGTGGTTTCAGTTTCTTTTCTTTTTTCATGTGTTCCTCTTTTGTCTTGATGGAGGATGTTGGATGAGTTAACTATATTTGAGATTAGCAAGTTTTGATGGTTGGATCAGTTAATCTCTTTTTTATTGGTTTCCTTGCTATCATTTACTTATATTATATGTCATTTTATATGTATCTTTACATATTATTAGGATGCTGGGCTTCTTTGGTTGGATTTTTAATGTTTTGTGGTGAAATGGTTTATGGGTTTCAGTTTTTTTTTTTTGTTTTTGTTTTTGTTTTTGTTTTTGTTTTTGTTTGTGGATTTCCTTTTGTTCTTATACTTTTATGTATGTTATTTGAACTCTACTTTCCTCGCAATCATCTCGGGTAGGTTGCGGAGGAGTGGGCCAGTGTTGTTCCCAGCATGGCCTGCTGATAATTACACTCTTAGTTTGAGTCCATATACAATATAGCTAACCAATGTGAGCTTTCTATATGCTGTGGGCCACAGAGGATGCTACCAGCATTTCATACTAGCTGTTATGAGCTCTGATCACCGGATGTTATTATTTTAGCTTATGTTTAGATTGGTTGTGGCCATGGACTGGGGTGTTTAGATTTTTGGATTGTTTATGCTCTGAGTCTCATATAATTTAAGAACGAAGCCTTTGCAATGCATTGATCTTGCATGGTTACTCATTTTGACAGACATGGATTCCTTATAAATCAAGCCATACTAGTAATGATGTTGGGACAAGGTTCGAATGCCAAGTTATTTGAGAAAGGTTAGGCTACACAATAGTCCTTTGTATGACACGTGATTGTTATAACTGATAGTTGCTACTGATTTAAGTTACTCATTTGCTGTGTTATCTCATGCAGAGAGAAATCTATACACTATAAGAGTTGTTCCTTTAACTGATGTGCGGTCCATTCGTCGTCACACTCCCACGCTTGGCTGGCAATACATAATTGTTGTCCTGTCATCAGGTAACGCATTTCTTCAATAACCATTTCAAGAAAAATTATAGTATTTTGTGTGATAGTGAAATCTTTGCTTTTAGTTTTTCATGAACTTTTATGTACAAGGAAGAAAGCTCCCAATTCTAGTGTTAAATAATTACATTTTTTTTTTTGCGATTTTATACAGGTAGGTAACTATCAAGATGGAGTTACTTTTTGGCAGTTAACCAAGATGACGAAGATGGAGTTGAAGACTTTTTGGCAGTTAACCAAGATGATCACCAAGATGCATGAGTTACTTGTTTTGAATTATTTTTGTAATTAATTTGAACCGACACACCTTGTATGGTTGTTTTTGTAGTTATGTTAAAGCTATTAACTTTGAAGTGTTTATTGTTGAATGATGAATATTTTGAAGGGTTGTGAACTTGGATATTAGAATGTTGACTTGTTGGATATTTGATTTGAATGATAGTTTGCATCTTTTGTGGTATAAGTTTTGTTAATGGGTGTATCTGGATATAAATATTTGAAACTTTGTAAGCAGGTGTGAAATGATAATTTGGGTGGCACAAATATTTTGATTGTATTTTTTTGTGACAAAAAGAGTATGTCACCATTGAGTGTCAGACACTCATTTGGTTGTCAAGAAAAATACTTTTAGTGACAATTTTTGTCACAAAAGATATCTTTTCTATGACACCTGTACTTTTGTCACCATTGCTTTTAGTGACACCCTACTATGTCACGAAAATCTTTCTTCCGTGACACCATGTTTTTGTCACCGTTGACATCATTTCGTGACAAGTGCACAAATTTTGTCACCATTGACTTTTAGTGTCATGGATTACAATGACACCTCATCCCGTGTCACCAAAAATAATAGGTGACAAAAAATGGGCCTTTGGTGACATTTTTTCATGTCACCAAAGGTGTTTTTTTTGTTGTAGTGTTGATAAAGTGAATCGCATTCACAAAATCTCTCTAAAACCAAGAATCTTCTAAGTTAAATTTGGCTTCCTGAAGAGATTAATGGGAACAATATTTAGCTTTGATGTTCTTGGTGCATAATAAATTTTCATTAGTTATGCATTTCCAAGCAGGTTTAGCAAGTAAAGCCATGTTATTCTCTTTAGATCGATCTTCTTAAGATCAAGGCCCCCTTGTTCGAAGAGTTTATATAATTCACTCCATTTTATAATGTGATTTTTTTAGGGGCATTCGGCGACGGGTCCCTGAGCATTTTACTTTATTGCCTTAGATCCATAATCTTTTTTCATAGTGTGATAGGTCCTTTTTTCAAATTTGAAGACCTAAAATGTCTAATTTACCCTTTCTTCAAAATCATATTCCATGATTAGTGCGATATCCCATTAATAATTGCCAACTAACATTTAATTGCCCACGATTAATGGAATTCCCAGATTTTCAAATAAATTCTAAAAACACACATATGAATTTCAAAATAACGAAAATAAATTTTAAAAAATAAAATAAATTCAAAAAATGAAATAAGCTTAAAAAAAAGCAATATATAATCAAATAACGCAAATAAATTTAAAAAGATACAAATAAGTTTCAAAATATCCAAATAAATTTCAGAAAGTATAAATAAATTTCAAAAGACTCAAATAAATCTCAAAAGATCCAAAGAAAATTTCAAAAAATTAAAAATAAATTAAAAATAAAGAAAATAAATTTTAAAAATTGTAATAATTTTTAAAAACGCAATAAATTTGAAAAGATACAAATAAATTTCAAAATACGCAAATAAATTTAAAAAATGCATACAGATTTCAAAAAACTTAAATAAATTTGCTAAAAAACTCAGATAAATTTTTGAAAAAAAACTCAGATAAATTTACCAAAAATACAAAGAAATATGACAGAAAATAGATAAATTTATATAAATTTAAACAACACTCAGATAAATTTGAAAAAAAATCAGATAAATTTGAACAAAACTCATATAGATTTACCAAAAACTTAGATAAATTTTGAAAAAAAATCAGATAAAATTACAAAAAACACAAAGAAATATGACAGAAAACAGATAAATTTGAACAACACTAAGATAAATTTGACAAAAATTATGATAAATTTGAACAACAACCCCCCTCTCCGTCAATGTGGGGTCCAAATGAGGCGTCTCTGGCGATGTGCCCAACCTGGATATGAAATTGACCCCAAAAAATCGGTCTTCTTCTTCCCCAAACAGAATTGCGTACTTCTCTGCTATCTGGCGGGCGGGCCGGACCTGACCCAAACTGACCCAAGTCTAGACCTGACTTGGCCCAAAACTTCATCTCTTTCGATTCGATTTATGTTCTCTGCTACAGGGAACAGAGAACGCAGTGCCGAGTCTCTTTTGCGGTTGTCTTCCGCGGTGACGATGGGCGGGCGGCCGGACTGGAAAGATGGTGACGACAGTCTCCGACGACGGCTGCGATCGTGCAGCGATGGGACAGAAGCGTGACGGTTGCGGCGGTTTTAGCAAATCACAAAATCCAAACTGCTGTCCGGTGATATTTGCATTTTTCGGAGATGGCGAGCCGACGACGACTGCTGCGACTTCCTTCTTCTCCAGTTCCGGCGAACCAGAATCTAAAAAACTAAATGAGCCAATCCCCTTTTTCTTCCATGTTTGGTTCTGTAACAGAACTTGGTCTGTAACAGTGCGGCGAGTCCGAGTCCAAACCGGGAACAGTGATGTGACGATCTTCAACGTTGATCACGTGGAAATCAAGAGTTCCAGATGATCTCTTCTCCAGGTTTAAACCCAATCTCGATCTTGGATCACACGCAAACCCTAAGATCAAAGCCGATCTCTACTATCTGCTTCTTCAAGATCTCCCCAGAATAGAAATCTTTGATTAGTGTGGCCCAATGAGATCAGAACTGATCTCTCTTTTCTGCAACGAAGACAACGTGCAGCAATTTGAAGGTGCTCGATCCGGAAACACGCCACTCTCAAGAAGAGGGATAATACAAATTTTGAAATTTGAAATTTCAAAGTTTGATGCCTAAAACGTTTGAAAGGGGTAAATCAGTCATCAAAATGTATCCAGGGACCTCTCGCCGCAATATGTCCAGCTGCATGGACCATAGGCCTTAAAAAGTTTTTCCTTGGACTGGAGGCTGGATACATTCACTTATAGGGACCTTTCGCTAATTTTACTTTTTTTTATCAACACCGTCACCTAACCAAAATTTCCTCATCAATTTATCCATGGAGTCCCAAGTCTTATTTGGCAATTGAAGAACCGCCGTGTTATGAACATGTTAAGAGGAAACAATGGATTTAACTTGTGTATTCCTCCTAATTTTAGATAGAACATTAGCTTGTCAAAATTGATTTTTTTTTCTTCTAATTTTTTATATAAGGAAATCAAATCGCAAAATTTTCTTTCTCATAAAAAAAATAGAATTTTCAAGATATTTTTCAAACTCATTTATAATTCTTTAGTAGGGATCAAATTTATACAAGAGAATGGTAAATATGGTTGATGTCCAATGTGGGAGAATCATATATATGGTTACACTTCATTCAACTGTTGAATGAGTTGGCAGTGGGACCCTTGTTTTGGACAACGGGGACATTTTCAGCATTAATGGGTTGCATAAAGTACGGATCCGTGGAAAATTAAAGCTTGATTTTTAGTCTATACGTTCATATGCTTTTGAAATATCAAGGGATGTGATGTTTGGGTCCATGTAATTATGATTACCCAAACTGTCATTTTAGTTGATTGGCTCTAATCTCTGTACTGTTTCCTTCCACGTTCCACTCTTTGAAAAGAAATTAGGTGCAACCATGCACTTGGAACTGCCATTCATTAATTTGGAACAAATCAGACTTGTTGTTGGGACCATGGACTGGCAGCTTGTTCTCAATGCCAATGACTATTTGAATCCCAGGGCAATAATAGGAAAAAGGGGGAAAAACAATGAGTCACATGAGAGTTTCTACAATAGGAATACTAGGAACACTTAAAACATCCAAATCATTGATAAAATGGTCTCCCATGTAGTATATAATCTCCATCAAACTCCACTCAACTGACCCACTTTCAGATTAATATCTCATATAAAATATTATAAGCGATTCAAATATTTCATATAAATTAATTTGAGATTGGGCCCAAATTGTGTTGAGTCAAAATATTCATAGAAAATAGAGCATTTCTTTTTGTAAAGTTTAGCCCCGACTCAAGATATCAACTCTAGAGGATCCACATTTTAACCCTATTTTTATTTTATTTTTAAA
This sequence comes from Litsea cubeba, assembly GCA_012931725.1. Lineage (NCBI taxonomy): Eukaryota > Viridiplantae > Streptophyta > Magnoliopsida > Laurales > Lauraceae > Litsea > Litsea cubeba. Next base: position 109,575,375 of record CM022944.1, read on the forward strand.
ATGAACCATACTCAAAGAGTCTAATAAAACTCTACTTGAATAAAGTCGGTGTGTGAGAAGCCTGCCGGATAATCTACTTCCTTTTATATCTCTTAAAGAAAGGGAAAGACGATAATAACCTTATTATTTGCTAAAATTCTCTATTCTTTGAAAGAGCAAACGAACATTTGAAGAGGGGAAAAAAAGACAAAAAATTAAAATACCCACTATAATTCCTAAAATTTTTCTTCTTTGTGCAGACCGAATAGAAAATTGAGGGGCAATTGCCCCACCTCGAGCCCCCCCTCCCTCCACCACTGGAACCATGAACCTGAACATGTGAATGCCGGCACTTCCAAGATAATGGCCCGGTCTGGGCATGGATTCTGAGAGAAAGTAGGGATGGTTCCTGCAGTGAAATAAACAATGGGTGGGCCTGAAGCTAATTTAATCTTGACAAAGTTTGGGCCCAATTGACGAACCTTGAACAGGAAGGTGGGATGATCCAATAACACAGAGCTCTGTTCAACATTAAAAACCTCAAGGACCTAGATGGGCTATGGACTTGATCCTGAAAATTCAATGGCCTAAACCTTAATGTCTCCCAATTGAGCTAAGTTTTCTTTAAATTGGATTAACCTATCAATTGGTCAAGGCCTAAGAGGTTACAAGCGGGCCTTCACAAGACGTAACCGAGATCTTTTAATTAATGATGCCTAATTAAACCTTAAACCTGACCCGATAAGAAGAATGTGTGCCTAAACCTAAATAGGTTTAAGTTTCCAAAATAACTTGCCCCTGTATCTTTTCTAAAATGTGCTAGGAAGAATGTGTGCCCTTGTATCTTCTCAATAGACGGGCCAGGGCATTCTGAAGGTACACATGGTTGGATCTGATTCTGTATACATCATTGACCTAAACTATGATTTTACAGGGTTAAACCACACACACTGAGTTGCCAGGTTTCAAACCGAAGTGGGCCTGGGTTTTCCGGATTTTGGCGGTTGGCCCTTAAATTCTTGACCCACTATTATGATTCAAATAAAGATTAGAACAGAATCTATTACATTTTACTTTTCAATTTACTTCAATGTCTCATACTTGAAGTCACTGTATTGCACTACATCCTAAAAAAAAAAGTCCAAATAAAATAATGAAAATCTTATTTTATAATTTTGTAATGTTATGAGAATGATTATCACTTATAAAAACTAATTTCAATAAAAATGAGGGCAAATGTAGATCTTACAATGCAGAAGCCCAGATTAAGACGATGATAACCATATTCTTCCCACCACAAAATGAAGCTATGGAAAAAGAAATATTTGTAAGATAAAAGTCATGCCAATTAAATAAGTTATGGGTCACATGGGAAAGCCAATAACCTATTCCCATCTCCTTTGCATGAGACATGTGAAAAAATATGGATGGGTCCATTGTTGAATGGGTTGTTGATGGTCCCACTAGTGCATAAGATGAGACTCTAATGGGCATATTGCAGTTTGTTCATGATTGATATCAAACATCAAGCCAATTAAGTTTTATACTAGGTCCAACTCATCCATTCATCTAAGATGGACCTGCTAGATGAAAGATCTAACCAGACCAAAGATCTGACCATCTGCCCATTCTACACACATAGATGGGAAAACAGTGGGTCCCTTGTAGATTATTTTATAGGTGGACAGTCCTGATTCACAATATCAATTCTCAGTTTTCCGTGTTACCAAAATGCCACCCACGCGAGAACGGCTCTTTATCCCTATGATGAGGAGTGGCAGATCTCACCTGGCCGCTCAGGGTTCGAATCCTAGGTACGCCACCTCTTCTTGCCTGTGCGGGCTCTTTTCTCACTTACGTGAACTTTCTTTCCTCGTGTGCATGTTTTCTTCCCCCGTGTGTGGGCTCTCTCTTGGATTCTAGCCCTTTGCTCGTGTTAAAAAAAAAAATCCCGCCCCACACTGAAACAAGTAGGGGAATTGTTGGATCATGGATGAGTGGATAGTTAATATTCTGGTATGTCCCACTAGATGGGTGGATATTATAAAGAGAGATTACGACATCTGTGATTGCAAATATAGATATTGGTATAAGAAAGATGATGACATTTGTGGCCTTTTGCCCACCTTGAGGATTTTTTGTTTGCAAATTGCAAATACAGACAACAGTATAATTTGATGGTATTTTAGCTAGGGGTGTTGATGTACCGGGCTAGCCCTGGCCCGAGCCCATCCCAACTTGATTTGGCACGCGCTTGGGCCTAAAGTTTTAGTACTCGGGCCGAGCTCATAGTATTTATTTGGGCCCATTTAATAAATGGGCTGGTTTCGGATTCAGTGGCAGAGAGCCTAAGCGCGGCCTACTATAAAAATAATGGTATAAAAACTAATACCCAGGATTTGAAGCCATGCCAATTGCCAAATCAGTTGAGATAGAACGAAGACATTAAACGAATCTCTCTTTTTGTTTAACCCATAAACTGGGGCTGGGCAGGGCTCAGACCAACTAGCTATGGCCTGAGTTGGGCTTGGGCCGGTCTTTGGATTAGAGTTTATAAGTCAGGTCGGGCTGGGATATTCCTTAGCCTGCCCAACCCGGACCATGAACAGTACCCCTGATTATACCACAAAGTTTCAGATTATGTCAAGGAAATCATACCCTTGATAATCAGATGTGTTTTTTAGAGATGTAATCAATGGCTAGTGGATTCCCTTCAGCGGGAGGTAATATCCTCATAAATTATTACAATGTCCTTCTGACCACACATATTTGTATCCAATGAGATTTATGCATAACCCCAGGAGGTTGGCCGGGTGGTCAGGACCAAAGTTCCTCTTTCTTCTAGAGCTAGAGGTCTTGTTATCGACTCCCGGTTCCCCATTTTCTGCTTGAAATAAGGAGTTACTTTGCTACTAATCAACTGCTATTCTATGCCACCTATCTCTTCACATGATTCTCTAATATTTTGAAACGTTCATCACTCATTATTATTTATTTGCTAGAGTTGGCAACCCTCACCGGCCATTGCAATGCGCATCAGGGGAACCCCTTGTGGTTCGATATGCTGACCTCCAGGCATATCGAACCACACCTGAGGACTCTGTTGAACTCATCTCAGTTAAACAGGCTTTAACTCGTCCAAATTGGGTACTTGCGATGCGTGAAGAGCTTGATGCTCTGGAAAGAAATCAAACTTGGGTCTTAGTACCTCATACCGATGACATGAATGTTGTGGGCTCAAAATGGGTATTCAAAACAAAATTAAAATCAGATGGGTCTGCTGATCATTTTAAGGTATGATTGGTCGCCAAAGGGTTCAACCAGAAAGAAGGAGTTGATTATGATGAAACCTATAGCCCTGTGGTTAAACCCACTACCATTCAAATTATTTTAAGCCTTGCCGTGTGTTGAGTTCATGAATTTGCACATTTATCCATCATTGTAGGATAAATTAGGGGTTTGATTAGGTGAATTGCATTATTATTCATCTAATTCCATCATTTCATGCATTTTCACCTAGAAACTTGAATTTTCATACTTTTCATACATTTTCTGCATTAATTTAGAATGTTTTGCAAATTTTCTTCGAAGAGTCCCAGTTGGAGTAGGACTCTGTCTGGATGGGTCCCGCTTCAATATGGGCTCTTCAATATTTGATGTGTTGAATTAAAATGTGCAGAAAACGAGAATTGCAGGCCTCTGTCATGGAACCCACTTTCAAGCACACATAGTCATCATGGGCCCTGCATTGCTGAATTGAAGTTTGAAAAGAAGAACTCACCACATGGACCCCACACACAAGCCATGTGAATATCACTCAAAGGAGGGGTCCACTCATCATGTCAGTTGAAGAGTCCTAACTACAATAGAAGACTTCTCATAGGGCCCACTATTCAAGCAGATGAAATGTTCTACATGGCAGGGTCCGCAGTAGTTGCAGATTTGAAATTATTAATGGATAATTCAAATAGTACAATTATGATTGGAATAAAAGAAGAAGAGTTTGAATCATCCACATTTGATCTCCTTTGGAAAATAAGAGTCGTGGAGAGAAAGAATCCTTGGCAAATCAAATTTCAAAAGTTAATCCCGTTTTTCTCAGGATAACTCATCTTCAAATGGCCATAACTTTCAATCCAACCGTCGGATCGATGAATTTACCTACCGTTGGAAAGCTTATTCAGAGTAGATATTCGTGGAGCCCAAGAATATGCAAATCAGAGCTAAATTGACAAAGTTACGGGCCTAGAGATTTTCATATTCATTTTTAGATGGTATTGCAATTAAATCCACACCGTTGATAATCAATTGCTGCACATCCCTTATGGGACCCCATCTGAAGATTAGTCAAGCTATCCAGAAGCTTCCACCTCATTCAAATTTAAAAGAGATAAGAGATATACCTTATCTATGAAGATAAATCAAATTTGCAGAGAAAGTGTCCAGATTCAATGTATCTGTAAGATAACCGGGGTTATAAGAGGAACCAAAAGGAAGCATACGAGACTCCCTCCCTTGGACGTCCACCACTATTCTCTCTCATTTTTTTCTTTTCCTAATTAATAGAATTTAAGAATTATTTTTGGGTATTCTGAAGCCCTGTTTCAGAAATTAGGATTTTTTTAGAAGAGAGATTTCTGAGAGACATTGTACAAGGAGATGCTATTAATGAAATTACTTATGGAGTTCTTTTCAATGGCTGGCTAGATTTCTAGATTGGAGCACACAGATGAAGCTAAGTAGATCTTTAATTTAATCTATGTGATTTTTCTATTTACTTTCTTGTCTCTTTTAAATGCATGCTCTATTAGAATAATAGATCTGTCTTCATGCCTTAGGCAGCCTCTATTTTGATTTCTAATGAAAATAGTTTGATGATTTATACTTTATTTTGATAGATTATGCTTAGGGTTGAGATCCTTTGATAGTTTATGCTTAATTTGATAAGTCATGCTTATGATTTTTCATTCTTTTATGAGGTGAAGGAGGTCTTGGGTTGTGATCATATTCTTTTTATTAAAATCTGGTTTTCGCAAAAGACAAATCTTCCGGATCCTAAACATTGATTTGTTTCTGATCTGAGTTATTTTGAGACAAATAGTAGAATAATTGCATGATGGATTAATTATCTTACTTAGTGGATTCTGGATGCTCCGATCTATTTTTTATATACTTGATTAGTTTGTTTCTGAATTCCTCTAGACTTTCTTAGATCTCAGTTATTCATTAATCTTTGATTAAAAAAAAATCAGATTTGAATTTTAACTCAGTAGTGCTCCCTGTGGGATCGACCTGTAATTGCCACTATCTCAACAAGATAACTGTGCACTTGCAGTAATTTTAATGGATTGATTTAATTCACATCACCATGGTGAGAGGTTGGCCTATTCGCCAGTTAGATGTGAAAAATGCATTACTGCATGGTTTTCTTAAGGAAACAGTATTTATGAAGCAACCACCTGGATTTATAAACAAGATGTATCCCTCGCTTGTTTGTCATCTCAAGAAAGCAATTTATGGGTTGAAACAAGCGCCCAGGGCCTGGTTCAATAGGTTCAGTTTATATCTACTGCAAATTGGTTTTCTCTGCAGTCATGCAAACCCATCTCTGTTTGTTCTACATTGTCAATAAGGCACTATACTTCTTCTCTTATATGCTGATGATATCATCATTACCAGTGATAATCAGTCCCTTTTGTCACATTTAATTGCAAATTAGGCCATGGAGTTCGCAATGAAGGACCTTGGCCCGCTGCATTATTTTCTTGGTATTGAGGTCATTCCATATGATAGTGGGATTTTCTTAACTCCAACCAAATATGCCATTGAGCTGCTAACAAAGACAAAAATGATTCATTCCAAGCATGTTAACGCTCCTTTAGCTGTTAACCATAATCTCCAACTCACCAAAGCCACAGAAGTTGACGGGACCTCCTATCACAGTGTGGTTGGAGCATTGCAATACTTGACTCTCACAAGGCCTGAGTTAACACACGCCGTCAACTTAGTGTGCCAATTCATGGCTAACCCGAATGCAGGTCATTATGATGCTGTCAAAAGAATTTTGCGGTATATAAAAGGGACTCTAAACTATGGACTTTGAATTATCATCCAATCTTCTACAAATCTCTATGGTTTTTCAGATACAGACAAGGCCGGTTGCCCGCTCACCCGATGCTCCACTACAGGATATTGTGTGTATCTTGGTGCAAATTGTATCTCTTGGACAGCCAAGAAGCAGCCCATAATGGCTCGGTCAAGTACTGAAGCGGAATATCGAGCCCTTGCTACTTCTACAGCCGAGTTGACTTGGATATGTTACATAGGCTTGACTTGAGAGATATAGGCCTCTATCTCAAGTGACCTTTTGTTATTTTCTGCGACAATGTTAGTGCACTCTACCCCACTGTTAATCCAATAATCCATGCACGGACAAAGCACATTGAAATCGATTACCACTTCGTTCGGGAGAAGATTGCAATTGGTGCACTTATCACGCAGTTTGTTTCCTCAACCGATCAACTAGCAGACATCTTTACAAAAGCACTTCCAAAAGATGTGTTTCATCATCTCAGGCAAGCTACAAGTTGGACCTCCTCCACCTTTTAGCTTGAGGGGAGTATTAAAGGTAATGGGTCCAGGTCAGGTCATGGGCCAATGTGCAACAACCCACCTCAGGAAACAACTGCAGAAGCTCAGTCAAACAAAGACCCATTCAAATAGAAACTGCTCACTTGAAATAAGGAGTTTCTCTGCAACCAATTAGCTGCTGCTCTCTGCCACCTATCAGATATTGTTGAACATAAAATGGAAACTAGTCATAACTTGATAAAAATTATTAGAGCATAAGAATCCAATAAGCATCCACCCGTTTATTTATCAAGTAGTCATAACTTGGTCCAACATCTTCTTCAAACCAAAGACAAATCAATATTTTTTACTTGGATAATTTAACTTTAAAAGCCTTTTTAATTAACAAAAATCCAAAATCCAAGACTTCCTTCACCTGGGAAAAATATAAAAAATAATCTAACCACTACCCATCAAAGGTAAGCATAACCGATCAAAGGAAGCTCGGTCCTAAGTATGGACTATTAAACCTAAGCATGGATAGTCAAAAGCTAATTTCTATTTTCAGAAATTAAAAATGGAGGTTTGCCTAGGACACGAAGATAAATCTATTAATCATTATGCACATAAACATCGAACAAAAATTGTAACTACTCAATAAATAAAAGGCGATTACTTATATTCATCCATAGCTCCAATCAAAGAAATTAGCCCGCCATAGCAAATGATACTTCTTGATTTATCATTAAAAATGCACATTTACAACTTCTCTTTCACAATAATCTTCCGTCAAAAGAAGTCCTTGGACATGGCCCAAGGATACCAAAAGACAAAATCACTGGAAAGAAGAAGAGGGAAGATGAGATGGAGCCGGCCTCACCAATCTCTCGCGAGCACTACACACGGCCTCACCAATCACTCATGAGCAGCACTCACGGCCTCCTTTTGTGGTCTCGTCCTTCGGTCCGGCCTCACCAATCATTCACAAACAACCTTTTTTTATAAGGGTGAATAAAGGACAAATGTCCCTGTTCATCTGGTTGCTGTAGTGAGGTTTGTCAAGTGATTGGCTTCGCTTACGGCCCATGCACATGTCTTCACGTGGTATGTCACAGGTTTTCAATATTGCGGCTGTGACAATCCATCTACGTTCACACCTATGGGTGCCGCTCTCGTGTACAGGTGTGGGTCCCACATATAGCTTGTGTGGACTTTTCTTCTCCTTTGTTTCTCTCTTAAGGCGGGTCCCAAAAACACGAAGATGCCTTACAAAAATAATCAAGAAAAACTATTTCATGTGTAAATCAAAAGTCACGACTCATGAGAGATTTTTTGGTTTTCATGCTAAAGATAGAAATTTTCATGATTTTAAGTGAAGGAAGATGCTCCTATGAGATATATTTCTCACCTTATATGAGAGATAAGGGTGAGGGCCCTCACATTTACGTTATTGGCATTGGATATGGATGTGAGGGCCCCCACTTTATCTCTCATAGTAAGGTAAGAGCATCTCTCATAGGAGCATCTCCCTTAAGTGAAAATGTGGTTTTTCAAAGGATGTTGACTTAAAAATATAAAATCATCATTTTCTAATGAAATCAAGCATGATTAGATGATTAAGCCCTTAATTATTAAAAAATAATGATAAAAAATGTGTAATTTTAAGGACTCATCACCCGCTCACCTGGCGCTCCACTATAGGATATTGTGTGAATTTTGGTGCAAATTGTATCTCTTGGACAGCCAAGAAGCAGCCCACAGTGGCTTAGTCAAAAACTGAAACGGAATATCGAGCCCTTGCTACTTCTGCAGCCAAGTTGACTTGGATATGTTACATATTGAGAGATATAGGCCTCTATCTCAAGTGACCTCTTGTTCTTTTATGAGACAATGTTTGTGCACTCTATCCTATTGTTAATCCAATAATCTATGCATGGACAAAGCACATTGAAATTGATTACCACTTCGTTTGGGAGAAGATTGCAACTGGTGCACTTATCACGCAGTTTGTTTCCTCAACCGATCAACTAGCAGACATCTTTATAAAAGCACTTCCAAAAGATGTGTTTCATCATCTCAGAGAGAAGCTAAAAGTTGGACCTCCTCCACCTTTTAACTTGTGGGGGAGTCAAACAAATACCCATTCAAATAGAAACTGCTCACTTGAAATAAGGAATTTCTCTGCAACCAATCAGCTGCTGCTCTATGCTTCTATCAGCTACTGTTGAGCATAAATCGGAAACTACTACACATGGATCAGTTCCTTTGTAGATATACTAGTGAAGTACTCTATAAATACTCAAAGTTTTGTTAACCAGAACTCACTGAATTGATGACAGTGAGTGTCTGATAGTATTCTCTTCACATGATTCTCTAATGTCTTGAAACGTCTATCACTCATTATTATTTGTTTCTATTTGTTATTTTAAGATGGTATCAAAGTTGGGGCCCCACACTCTAGGATCGGCATGTACCGCATGCTAGAGTTGGCACCCTCACCGGCCACCGCAGTGCACATCAAGGGAACCCCTTGTGGTTCGATATGCTGATCTCCAGGTCGAGAACTGGAGTGCCAACCACCTCAAGTGGACCTGGAGGCCGTGGTTGGCACTCTACCTCGATATGCCAACCACCTGAGGTGGTTGGCACTCCAGTTCTCGACCTGGAGGTCTGCATATCGAACCACACCTGAGGACTCTGCTGAACCCATCTCAGTTAAACAGGCTTTAACTCGTCCAAATTGGGTACTTGCGATGCATAAAGAGCTTGATGCTCTAGAAAGAAATCAAACTTGGGTCTTAGTACTTCGTACTAATGACATGAATGTTGTGGGCTCAAAATAGGTATTCAAAACAAAATTAAAATTAGATGGGTCTGTTGATCGTTTTAATGCACGATTGGTCGCCAAAGGGTTCAACCAGAAAGAAGGAGTTGATTATGATGAAACCTTTAGCCCTGTCGTTAAACCCACTACCATTCGAATTATTTTAAGCCTTGCCGTGGTGAGAGGTTGGCCTATTCGCCAATTAGATGTGAAAAATGCATTCCTGCATGGTTTTCTTAAGGAAACAGTATTTATGGAGCAACCGCTTAGATTTATAAACAAGATGTATCCCTCGCATGTTTGTCATCTCAAGAAAGCAATTTATGGGTTGAAACAAGCGCCCAGGGCCTGGTTCAATAGGTTCAGTTTATATCTTCTGCAAATGAGTTTTCTCTGCAGTCATGCAGACCCATCTCTGTTTGCTCTACATTGTCAACAAGGCACTATCCTTCTTCCTTTATATGTTGATGATATCGTCATTACTGGTGATAATCAGTCCCTTTTATCACATTTAATTGCAGATTTGGCCACGGAGTTCGCAATGAAGGACCTTGACCCGCTGCATTATTTTCTTGGTATTGAGGTCATTCCATATGATAGTGGGATTTTCTTAACTCAAACCAAATATGCCATTGAGCTGCTGACAAAGACAAAAATGATTCATTCCAAGCATGTTAACGCTCCTTTAGCTGTTAACCATAATCTCCAACTCACCAAATGTGAGACCCCGTCCCGAGTTAATTATGATTAACTCTTATTAATCGCACTTATGGCTAATTAAACATGTTTAGTTGAATTAATGAAGGCTTAGTACCAAATTGACTTGGTTTAGCCTTAAGAGAATGAATTAAGCTTAACAAGCTTGTAAATGAATTGTAATTGGATTGAATGAGTTTTGAACTCAAACTAGGAATTGATGGACTTTTATGTAAATACGTCTTTATACGTATTTCGTCGAATACGGAAACCCTCGATGCCAACACGCGTATCTCGAGGAGTATGTTCACTTTCGTCAAAGACTCGAAGTCGGTTGACGAGTATTGATTCAAGTGAACCTTCATTTGACTTGAATTGTAATTAATGAGAATTATGGGGGCTAAACGCAATTTGAAAGCTTATATAAGCTAATTAAAGCCTCTGGGAAAATCTTGTTCCAAAACCCTAGCCCCATCTTCCCTCTTTTCTCTTCTTTCTTTCATTTCTCTCCATCAAACATTGAGAGTGAGTCTTGAGAGTGATTTTGCAAGTGGATTTCATTCACTTCATCCATCGTTTCATCTTCCTCAAGTTTAATTCCAAGTTTGGAATTGGAAAACTTGGATTCAAGAAGGATTCAAGTGTTTTGTCTCAAATTCAAGCTAACAAAGGGTTTTCTTCCATTTGATCTTCAAACAAGGCAAGTACTTACATGTTTCTATGAATTGTAGTGTTTATGAGTCATCAGGACTCATTTGGAGTCAAGAAGCCAGAAAATTGGCTTCAGAACCTGAAGCTCGAACTGAGCTTTTAGGTCGCTATCGGTCGACCGACAGGTCGACCGGTGAACCGACGAGTGAACCGACAGGTTATAACCTGTTGGTTTCAGAGAATTCCAGTTCTCTGTAATTCTGACCGACGTGGGGTCGGTCCACAGACGTAGTGTGGTCGGTCGACCGATGAGTCGACCGATAGCGTAAAAGTGATTCAGAATTCAGGGAATTCTGGCTCGCTGGAATTCTGACCGACGCAACCGTCGGTCAACCGTCATGAAGCCGTCGGTCGACCGATGGGCTGACCGATAGGCGAACCAACGCTGTGCAGGAAAGCGTGAAAATCATCTGTTTGAGGCCTAATGTATGCAGGCTGAATATTGTTAATGTATAAGCCTTCATAGGTGTAAACTCAATTTTCCGAATACACAATTCAAATGATATTCGTCAAAAATAGTACATGTATTGGAAAATAAATGTTTCACTCATTTGCTTGGCTTAGAAATCTGATTAGTTTCCGCATCTTAACTCATTGAATGAAGTACATTGAATATGAATTGCATAATGAACTATTTCTGCTGCAGCAGATGTTTGAGGTGTTCCGGAACCTCGTGGAAGTTAGTGATCTCTGATCAAGACACTGACGTATTCCATACCATTTGACAACCCTTAAATAAAGAGTGTCCATGTAGATATCAACTTAATGATATTACTGGATCCGTTATTATTATAAATGAATTAAGAGTGTCCAGATATTTACTGGATCCGTTATTATTGTTAATGAATTGTTCTACTGGATTATATGATAGCTAGAACTATCATAACATGTATGTATTTGTTGAACCGTCGTGTTCATGGTACTATTGATGAATGTCACAGGCCCAGATGCCCGTGCCGGTCCTGCCGAGGCCGCGCCGCCAGCGGAGGATGCCCGCCCGATACCTCCAGGAGGTTTAATCGAGTGGATATGATCGCTGAGAGCGAGAGAATAAATTGTTGAAATGTATACAGTTTTGAATATAAGTGAAGTCCCCGTATTGTATTAAATATACGGTGATTGACTTTCCAGAACGTAGATTAAACTTGTGTATTGTATTTTGTCAATGTATAATTTCCGCCATTGTATACAGTTGACAGGTATTGTATTTGATATCCCTTGTGAGTTTCGTTTAGCTTTTGTTAATTCGGAATTTACGGGAGTAAGTATGCATTCGCGACTCGGGGTTTATCCGAGCTAATTAAATCTCGGGACCGGGTCGTGACATACTTATCGTATGGTATCAGAGCATTAGGTTAAAAGACTTAAGAACCTTGTAAACGATGTGAGGAACGTTAAGTTAGTAACAAATCTTGAATAGATTTGTGTTTATTACTTTCACTTTATGTGAATGATGTTGATGGAAGTGTTGAGATGTTAATCTTGCCTTCCGTATTGTTACAGCATGGCTTCTGGATCAGGATCTGGGCACGACGACGTTGTAGCAGTCACACCCCCTCCTATATCTGAGACCGATGCTAAGTTTGCTGCTATTTTAGAGCAGATGGCAAAGAGCCACGAAGCACAGATGGGCATGCAAGCTCAGTTAGTGTTGAGTAATGAACAACTAGCCAAGAGTCAAGAGGCTCAAGCTGGTATGCATGCTCAGATGCTCAGAATGATAGAGACTCAGAGCCAGATGCAGGCTCAAATGCAGATGTCATCACCAGTTCAACAGCATATTGAACATCAGGTGGTGAATCAGAACAAGGAAAAGGATCCTAATGTCCTTTATGAGCAGTTCCGTAAGAGAGGAGCTACTGAGTTCCAAGGCACCGAAGATGTGATACAAGCCGACGAATGGCTGGAACACATTGAGGATGTACTTGATACAGTTGTCTGCACTCTGAGGCAGAAAGTCTCGCTGACCTCCTCTATGCTAAGAGGATCAGCTAATACCTGGTGGAGAAGTGTCAAGGACACATTTAGAACACTGCCGGAAGATGAAATCTGGGAAACTTTCAGGAATTACTTTCAAAGAAAGTTTGTCCCAGAACATGTGCAGCAGCAAAAGGAAGCAGAGTTCCTGAATTTGAAGCAGGGTCAAACATCCGTGTCTACATATGTAGTTAACTTCCTCAAACCATCTAAGTATGCTCCTGACTTGGTTAATACTGAGGAGAAAAAGATCAAACGATTTATTATAGGCTTGAACCCAGAGTACAAGACAGTTGTGGTAGCTGGCCAAATATCTACTACATTTGATGCTGTCTTGATTAGGGCCTATACTGCTGAAGAGATTCAGCGAGAAAATGATGCTGTAAACGCTGCTAAGAGAAGTAGTGAACCGTGGTATCCCAAAGGAGGACAGTCCAAAGATAAGAGGCAAAGACCACAGCAAAAGGTCACTCCGAAAGAGAATAATAGGAGTGATAAGCAAGAGAACAAGCCAGTTTGTGAGACTTGTGGTAAGACTCACAGAACTGAGTTGTGTTGGAGAACTACCGGGGCATGCCTGATTTGTGGTTCTTTAGAACACAAAATGGCTCAATGTCCAAAGAGAAGGAGAGATGATAGAGCCCCTTATCAGCAGCCTAATCGGGGACAAGCAGCACTTCCTGCACCTCCTCAAAGATTGGCTTTGCCTGCTCCTCCGAGACAACCACAACAGCAACCCCAACGACAAGTTTAACAACGTCCAAATCAGAGACCACAACAGCCTAATAGGCCACAAGCAGCTGGATTGGCTTGTGCAGTCAACAGAGAACAGGCTGACGTGGCAATCAACGTGGTTGAAGGTACTATACTTGTAGATAATAGACCTGCAATAGCTTTGTTTGATCCGGGTTCTACTCATTCATTTGTAGCACCTACATTTGTCTGTGATATACAAGACCGGATAGAACAATTAGCTTATGATTTTATTGTCTCTACTCCCTTAAGAAAGAGAGTAGTTTGTGAATTGTATCTTCCCCAATGTAATGTTAAAATTGGGGAAATGTCGATGCCAGTTGATCTGGTGGTATTGACAACTATGAGTGATTTCGATGTAATATTCGGTATGGATTGGCTTGTGAAATACAGGGCTTGTTTAGACTGTTTTCACAAGATCATCACTTTCAAAGTGAATGAAACCAATGCCAGTGTACTCTTTGAAGGAGTCCAAAAGAAATATGACACCAGGCTTGTATCAGCATTAAAAGCTGGACGAATGATGCGTAGTGGTTGTGAGGGCTATATCGCATTTATTTCGGAAGAAAAGCTTGTACGGGAATTGAATGACATTCCTGTAGTCTGTGAATTTCCAGACGTGTTTCCAAGTGAAGTACTCGGTCTACCTCCAGCAAGGGAAGTGGACTTTACAATTGAACTCATGCCTGGTACTGCACCAATCTCGAAAGCACCGTATCGAATGGCACCATCTGAGTTATGTGAATTGAAGAAACAGATACAGGACTTACTTGATAAGGGTTTCATAAGACCTAGTGTCTCACCCTGGGGAGCACCTGTTCTGTTTGTGAAAAAGAAGGATGGCACCCTTCGTATGTGCATTGATTATAGGCAGATAAACCAAATGACGGTTAAGAACAAATATCCTCTACCTAGGATCGATGAGTTGTTTGATCAACTCCAAGGTGCAGCACACTTTTTCAAGATTGATTTTCGATCTGGATATCATCATATTCGAGTTAAAGATCAAGATGTACAGAAGACTGCATTCAGAACTCGTTACGGTCACTATGAATTCCTAGTGATGCCTTTTGGTCTAACCAATGCACCTGCAGTGTTTATGGCATTAATGAACAGGGTGTTTGCTTCATACCTAGACCAGTTTGTTGTAATCTTCATAGATGACATCCTGGTATACTCGAAGACAGAGTTAGAGCATTCACATCATTTGAGGACAACTTTGCAAATACTGAGGGCAAATCAGTTGTATGCAAACCTCCAGAAGTGCGACTTCTGGTTGCAGCAGGTGGCATTTCTGGGTCATGTTATTACCAGAAAAGGGTTGGCTGTAGATACAACTAAGATTGAAGCGGTTACCAATTGGCAGAGTCCGAAGAATGTGCCTGAAGTTCGAAGCTTCTTAGGATTGGCAGGCTATTACAGGAGGTTCGTTAAGGACTTCTCAAAGATAGCGGCTCCACTAACGAAACTGACTCGAAAAGACGTTCTTTTCCAATGGGACGATGCTTGTGAGTCTAGTTTTCAGACTTTGAAGCAGAAACTTGTTTCAGCTCCCGTATTAGCTTTACCCGAAGGAAGAGGAGGATTTGAGATCTACTCAGATGCCTCGGGTGTTGGCTTGGGATGTGTATTGATGCAGCATAGAAAAGTCATTGCCTACGGTTCTCGTCAGTTGAAAGAGCATGAAAAGAATTATACTACTCACGATCTTGAGCTCGCAGCGGTCGTGTTTGCCTTGAAACAATGGAGACATTACTTGTATGGTGAAACTTTTGAAGTTCACTGTGATCACAAGAGTCTCTAGTACTTATTCACTCAGAAGGAGATTAATCTGAGGCAACGTCGTTGGCTAGAGCTGATCAAGGACTACGACTTTCCATTTAAATATGTACTTGGAAAGGGCAATGTCGTAGCCGATGCCTTGAGTCGAAAGACTATTGAAGTAGCATCATTGAAATGGGGATGGAATCAACTTGATGATTTCAAGGACATGGATGTGTCCATTGAGGCAGTCGATGACCAAGTAATGACTATGGCAATGTCCGTGTTCGAGCCAATTATTATCCAACAGATTAAGGATAGACAGTTCGACGATCCGGAATTGGTAAGGATCAGGGACAACATTGCTGCAAGACCAGACTTCATGTTAGTGGAAGGAATCCTCTACTTCAGAGGCAGATTGTGTGTTCCAGCAGAAAATGATATAAAACAAGCAGTGATGTATGAAGCGCATCATGCTAGATACTCTATGCACCCTGGAAGCACAAAGATGTATAGGAATATCAAGGATATGTTTTGGTGGAACAATATGAAGCGAGAAATTGCCGGTTATGTAACTTCATGCCTGACCTGTCAGCGTGTGAAGGCTGAGCACCAAAAACCACCTGGCTTGCTTCATCCACTGAACATTCCTCGATGGAAGTGGGAACACATTACTATGGACTTCGTATCAGGTTTGCCAAGAACGAGGAAACAGCACGATGCCATATGGGTGATCGTGGATCGTCTTACGAAGTCTGCACACTTCCTTCCGATTAGAAAAGATATTGGTTTCAGTGATATGTCCAGATTGTTTACCAGTGAAGTGATTCGATTGCATGGAACTCCAGTCTCAATTGTTTCCGATCGAGATAGTCGGTTTATTTCGGCATTTTGGCAATCTTTTCAGAATTCGATGGGTACTAGACTTAAGTTTAGTACTGCTTATCATCCACAGACTGATGGACAATCAGAACGGACTATCCAAACCTTAGAAGACTTGCTTCGTGAGTGTATCTGATTTTGGGAGTGATTGGGATGACCATTTAGCGTTGTGTGAATTTGCATACAACAACAGCTACCACTCCAGCATTGAAATGGCACCGTTCGAAGCTTTGTATGGTCGGAGATGTAGGACCCCAGTGAGCTGGGAAGAGGTGGGAACTCGAAGTTTCCATGGTCCTACGATTATTGCTGAAACAGCAGAGAAAGTACAGAAGATTCAAGATCGGTTGAAGACTGCTAGATCACGGCAGAAAAGCTATGCTGATGATCGTCGGCGTGATTTAGAGTTCGCCCTTGATGATATGGTCTTTTTGAAAACTTCACCGATGAAAGGCACTATCCGATTCGGGCAAAAAGGGAAACTTTCCCCGAGATTCATTGGACCTTTCAAGATCCAGAGTCGAATTGGAAATGTAGCCTATCGTCTCGAGTTGCCAACAGAACTCTCCGGTATCCATAATGTATTTCACATTTCTATGCTTCGAAAGTACGTACATGATCCTTCACATATTATAAAGCATGAAGAGATCCAAGTGTTTCCAAACACCACGTATGTTGAGAAGCCAACTCAGATCATTGATACCAAGGAGGCGGTTCTGCGCAAGCGAACGATTAGATGGGTCAAAGAGCTTTGGGCACATCATGGACTTAATGAGGCTACGTGGGAGCTTGAGGAGCAACTGGCTCGAAAGTATCCCGAGCTATTCGTACAGGTAAATATGAATTCATAATTTGTTATTTGAATTTCATTGATTTATATAGCATTCGGAGGACTGAATGGTTCTAAAAGTTGTAGGGAGTTGTGAGACCCCGTCCCGAGTTAATCATGATTAACTCTTATTAATCGCACTTATGGCTAATTAAATATGTTTAGTTGAGTTAATGAAGGCTTAGTACCAAATTGACTTGGTTTAGCCTTAAGAGAATGAATTAAGCTTAACAAGCTTGTAAAATGAATTGTAATTGGATTGAATGAGTTTTTGAACTCAAACTAGGAATTGATGGACTTTTATGTAAATACGTCTTTATACGTATTTCGTCGAATACGGAAACCCTCGATGCCAACACGCGTATCTCAAGGAGTATGTTCACTTTCGCCAAAGACTCGAAGTCGGTTGACGAGTATTGATTCAAGTGAACCTTCATTTGACTTGAATTGTAATTAATGGAGAATTATGGGGGCTAAACGCAATTTGAAAGCTTATATAAGCTAATAAAGCCTCTGGGAAATTCTTGTTCCAAAACCCTAGCCCCATCTTCCCTCTTTTCTCTTCTTTCTTTCATTTCTCTCCATCAAACATTGAGAGTGAAGTCTTGAGAGTGATTTTGCAAGTGGATTTCATTCACTTCATCCATCGTTTCATCTTCCTCAAGTTTAATTCCAAGTTTGGAATTGGAAAACTTGGATTCAAGAAGGATTCAAGTGTTTTGTCTCAAATTCAAGCTAACAAAGGGTTTTCTTCCATTTGATCTTCAAACAAGGCAAGTACTTACATGTTTCTATGAATTGTAGTGTTTATGAGCATGGATAGAAATAGCGGCCGCCACGTAGCGTGGCGGCCGATAAATCGGCCGTAGCGGGCGACACCGCCACGCCACGGCCGAATTATCGGCCGTCGCACCCGTGGCGGCCCGTAGCGGCCGCTACGCAAGCGTGGCGGCCGCTACAGGCCGCCACGGTACGTGGCGGCCGATACCGTAGCGGGGGGGGGGGGGGGGGCGGGGGGGTATAAAAGCCACTTTTGCACGAGAAACCCTACTTCTCCTTCACTTGCTGCTATGCTCTCTTCCTCTTCTCTATTTTCTTCCTCCTAAGTGGTCCCAAGTGTCTCCTAAGTTGATTTTTTCAAGATTTCTTGCCACCAAATCACCAACATTCAACTATTCAAAGGATTTTAAAGATTCTAAACAAGAATCTTCATCTAGGTATGTGACTTTTTTTCAACTTTTGAGATTATCACTCTCTAACTACTATAAATCACAATATAATGGCATCATTGGCTTGTTTTATTGTAGATCCATGCATCCTTTTGATCTTGTATGCATATCTTTTGTTTTTTTTTTTAAATATAGTTATTTTTATTTTCGGATTTAAGTTATTTAAAAAAAAAAACCATTATCACTTATGGAAAACTCATGAAACAACTTGAAAATAGCTTCATATTGTTAGATCTATGGTTCCCATAGATCATTCCAACATATAATGCTTTTTTTTCAATTTTTTTCCTTTTTTTATTTTCGGATTTCTTTTATTTTTGTAAAAAAAATTATTTTTAGTAATTGTATGTCAATCAAATGTCTTGAAAAGGGCTTCTAAATTATAGATCTATGTTTCCCATAGATCATTCCAACATATAATGCTTGTTTTTCAAATTTTTTCCTTTTTTTATTTTCGGATTTCTTTTATTTTTGTAAAAAAATTATTTTTAGTAATTGAATGTCAATCAAATGTCTTGAAAAGGGCTTCTAGATTATAGATCTATGTTTCCCATAGATCATTCCAACATATAATGCTTGGTTTTCAATTTTTTTCTTTTTTTATTTTCGGATTTCTTTTATATTTGTAAAAAAATTAGTTTTAGTAATTGAATGCCAATCAAATGTCTTGAAAAGGGCTCCTAAATTATAGATCTATGTTTCCCATAGATCATTCCAACATATAATGCTTTTTTTTCAATTTTTTTTCCTTTTTTTATTTTCGGATTTCTTTTATTTTTGTAAAAAAATTATTTTTAGTAATTGTATGTCAATCAAATGTCTTGAAAAGGGCTTCTAAATTATAGATCTATGTTTCCCATAGATCATTCCAACATATAATGGTTGTTTTTCAATTTTTTTCCTTTTTTTATTTTCGGATTTCTTTTATTTTTGTAAAAAAAATTATTTTTAGTAATTGAATGTCAATCAAATGTCTTGAAAAGGGCTTCTAGATTATAGATCTATGTTTCCCATAGATCATTCCAACATATAATGCTTGGTTTTCAATTTTTTTCCTTTTTTTATTTTCGGATTTCTTTTTTATTTGTAAAAAAAAATTATTTTTAGTAATTGAATGTCAATTAAATGTCAAGAGAATGATTCTTAAGTGTTAGATATATGTTTCCTCTAACATGTTTTGTTGTTTTTTTAATTTTTAACATACTAATTGTTCATATTTATAGGTATTCAGTCTTCTATTGTGCATTTGTGTTTGCCAATTAATTTTTGAAAATGCCGCGTGATATTGATCCCGCATGGAGCTTTGGTGAGGCAGTTGAGAACAACAGGTTAAAAATCAAATGCAAGTTTTGTGGGAAAGTGACCAATGGGGGCATTACAAGATTCAAGCACCATTTGGGCCACATTTCTGGTAATGTTGCTGGCTGTACCGAAGCACCAAGGGAAGTCAGGGAACAAATGAAAGCTTTGGTTACCCAAAACAAAGCTAGAAAGGTAGAGATAAAAGAAAAGAGGCAGCAAGATGTTGATGCTGCCCGTTATGATGTATTTGGGGATGAAGGTTTTGATGATGAAGATGCACAGATGGAGGCTGCACGGCGAGAGTCCGTCATGAGTCATCAAGAAGAATATGAACGTCGTGCATTTGCTGGAAGCAGCAAAAATTATGATGCAGGGGGCTCATCTGCTGTGCCAAGCAGGGGCAAGGGCATTGCGGGGGCAATGCGCAGGGCATTTAGCACCCGGGAAAGGGATGTTGATGTAGAAATTATTTCTACTAGAAGAGCAGCTCCTCCCTCTGTTGATCCTCTAGCACATAGAAAAGAGGGATCTAAACAACCAAATATAAAAAGTGTTATGAAAGGGGCAATGAAATCTGCAAGAGATACGTTAGCCAAAGCTACAGCGAAATGGCTAATTCACAAGAACATACCACCTACAGCAATAGATTCCCCTTATTTCCAAACAATTCTTGATGTTGCCGCCGAAGCTGGGCGGGGAATACAGTCGCCCTCTGTTTATGATGTGGGCACTAAATATCTCGAAGAGGAATATAAAGAAATAAAGGCATGGGTGGAGACCTTTAGGCCCATGTGGCAACAGAATGGAGTCACCATTATGTGTGATGGGTGGACTAGTGGCACACAAACACAATTAATAAACTTTTTGGTACATTCAGTCTCTGGGTGTGTTTTTGTGAAGTCCGTGGATGCATCTGAGCATAGACGGACAGCTAAATATATATACACTCTTATGGACAAAGTTGTAGAGACTGTGGGAGAGGAGCATGTTGTACAAATGGTTACAGATAATGGTGCCAATTTCAAGGCAGCCGGTGTGATGTTGGAGAAAAAGAGGCCTCATCTGTTTTGGACTCCATGTGCAGCACACTGTATAGATCTCATTATGGAAGAGATTGGAAGGAAGAAGAAAATTGCTGAAGTTATCAAGGCATGTAGAAGCATTACCAGATTTATTTATGATCATTCATGGCTTTTGAGCTTAATGAAAAGATTCACAAATAATCATGCCTTGATTCGTCCGGGATCAACTAGGTTTGCTACCCATTTCATTGCGATGGAGAGTCTTGTAAGGTTTAGAACAGAGCTGATTCAGATGTTTGCATCAGAAGAATGGCTTCGTTCAAAGTGGGGCAATGCAACAAGTGGTCCGGAATTTGAGATCCCTAACTTGATGAGGGACAATAAGTTTTGGAAGAAAGTGTCTAATTTATTAAAGGTTTATGAGCCTTTAGTTAGAGTGTTGCGGCTTGTAGATGGTGATGACAAGCCAACAATGGGATATATATATGAAGCAATGGATCGGGCTAAGCAAGCTATCATGGAAAATGTTAGATATCATGAAGAATATATACAGATTATTGATAGACGGTGGGCTGACCAGCTGCACCATCCATTGCATGCTGCAGGTAGTACTCAATAGTTATATCTATATTTGATGCTTTTAAAGCAAGCTATCATTCTTTTATTGATGTTTATTCATTTTGCATTTCAACTTGTTTTCAATGTAGGTTATTTCCTTAATCCCGAATTCTACTACCCCAATGCCCAACAACACAGCGATGTAATAGAGACGGAGTTGAGGGTAGGATTAAGGCAAGTGTTGAGAAAATTGTTGGGAATTGATGATTCCATCAACGCCATTCAAGAGGTGAGTTAGTGATTGAGATTTGAGATGACATATCACATATGTATATGCAGATATGCTTAAGATAGGTTCATTAAACCATTAATGATTTATTCCTAATTTTCACATTGTAGATATCTACATACACACAAAGGAAAGGAGGCTTTGCTGACCCAATCACACAAAGGGCAATTGGAAAAATGACACCTGGTATGAAATTATTAACAAAAGACTCAATCACCCAACCTAATAGTATTTTGTTATTTATCTCTCAATTGATTGGAAGGACTTAAGGAATATCTAATTTTATTTGTTTATTTTGAATCTCAGCTGATTGGTGGATGAATTTTGGAGAGGATACTCCAAATCTAAGGAAAGCGGCTGTTCGCATCCTTAGTCAAGTTACAACTTCATCAAACTGTGAAAGGAATTGGAGCACTTTCTCCTTGATCCACACAAAGTCCAGGAATCGGCTTACCATGCAAAAACTCAACAAGCTTGTGTATTGCCATTACAATTTAAAGTTGAGAAACAGAACGAGAGAAAGGAAGGCAAGGGATAGTCCGAACTATTGTCCTATTAGTTTGGATCACATATTCAGAGAGGACGATCCCTTACTCCCATGGATAGCCGAGATAGAGGATCCATTGCTTGATTCAGATCCGGGCTTTCAGGATGAGGTTAGAGATTTGCTTGATGAAGAAATGGATGAGGCAGGGGGTGCCCCACTTGGAGGAGAAGGCACAAGTGCACAGCCGCACCCACAATCTAGAGGGAAAGAACCTGCTATTCCTGCTCATGTGGTGTCATCTTCTGAGAGGACGAGTACCACCGTCTCTTCGAGTAGCCATGGTGGAGGAGATGGGGGAGATGGAGCAGGAGACACTAGTGGGACAGGTGCTACTAGTGAATACTACCAACATGATCAGGAAGATGTCATTCCTGTAGAGGAGGTACAAGACTTTCCGGAAAGAATGGAAGGAAATCGCGGTTATCAACGGCGTCGGAGAGTCTCACCACCTGCTCCACATGCTCCTGGAGGTAGTAGTAATGAACAAGGAAATATGGGTGGAGGTGTTGGAGGACAACAAGCAGCATCATGGACTGGTTCGTGGAACCCTAGTTACAGTGGACAAGGACCCTCGCAGTATTTTCCATATGGTCAACTGCAACAAGGAGACGAACAGTCTTCTATTTCAGGGTCCTACTCATATGGTGACTACGGTGAAACACAATATAATAGGTATCCACCTCCACCTCCTCCAAGTTATGATGATGCAGGCCATGCGGCTACCACCTTCTTTGGATTGGTGGATCCCAATTTTTATCAATATCAAATGCAATATGATGCCAATACAAATGATAACACAGATGGGGATGAGGATAACAGTGCCTTGAATCTTGGTAGACGATCCTTTTGGTGGTGACTGGTGACCAAGGTATTCCTACTTCCTTCACTTACTCTCTACTCTGTCATTTCTAAATTGGTGTTGAGTCTGTTGACTGTTGACTTTTGACTGTTGAATCGTTGATTGATGTTTATTTTGATCACTTCATAGTTCATAGTTCATTTACTTGATTGAATTTGAACCTTGAATGTTGAAGTATTGATCATATGATATTTGATATTTTGATTGTTCAATATTCACTAATGAGTAATGACTAATGAGTAATGAGTAATTGAGTAATGAGTAACTCTTAAGTCTTAAGTCTTATGCAATTATGCCTTTATTTCATGTTCTACTTTTTTTTATGAGCTTTCCATTACTTTCTAAGTTAGAATGACTAAGAAAGATGAATACATGTGAAAAAACTAATAATTACTACTATTTTCTATTTATTCAGCGATACGGAACTTTATATATTGAGGGCACCGCTACACCCACTTTTCTTACTTACTTTTGCAAAAGAACCACATATTCTTTCATTTTACAATTTTTTTGGATTTTCTGGAATTTTTTTAGATTTTTTAGGCGATTATTTCAAATCGCACCGCTACGCCGCTACGTATCCCCGCTACGCTACGTATCCCCCGCTTCGTAGCGTTTTGGCGGCGGGCCGCTACGCCCGCCGCAACCGCTATTTTCATCCTTGTTTATGAGTCATCAGGACTCATTTGAAGTCAAGAAGCCAGAAAATTGGCTTCAGAACCTGAAGCTCGAACTGAGCTTTTAGGTCGCTATCGGTCGACCGATAAGTCGATCGGTGAACCGACGAGTGAACCGATAGGTTATAACCTATTGGTTTTCAGAGAATTCCAGTTCTCTGTAATTCTGACCGACGTGGGGTCGGTCCACCGACGTAGTGTGGTCGGTCGACCGATGAGTCGACCGATAGCGTAAAAGTGATTCAGAATTCAGGGAATTCTGGCTCGCTGGAATTCTGACCGACGCACCGTCGGTCAACCGTCATGAAGCCGTCGGTCGACCGATGGGCTGACCGATAGGCGAACCGACGCTGTGCAGGAAAGCGTGAAAATCATCTGTTTGAGGCCTAATGTATGCAGGCTGAATATTGTTAATGTATAAGCCTTCATAGGTGTAAACTCAATTTTCCGAATACACAATTCAAATGATATTCGTCAAAAATAGTACATGTATTGGAAAATAAATGTTTCACTCATTTGCTTGGCTTAGAAATCTGATTAGTTTCCGCATCTTAACTCATTGAATGAAGTACATTGAATATGAATTGCATAATGAACTATTTCTGCTGCAGCAGATGTTTGAGGTGTTCCGGAACCTCGTGGAAGTTAGTGATCTCTGATCAAGACACTGACGTATTCCATACCATTTGACAACCCTTAAATAAAGAGTGTCCATGTAGATATCAACTTAATGATATTACTGGATCCGTTATTATTATTAAATGAATTAAGAGTGTCCAGATATTACTGGATCCGTTATTATTGTTAATGAATTGTTCTACTGGATTATATGATAGCTAGAACTATCATAACATGTATGTATTTGTTGAACCGTCGTGTTCATGGTACTATTGATGAATGTCACAGGCCCAGATGCCCGTGCCGGTCCTGCCGAGGCCGCGCCGCCAGCGGAGGATGCCCGCCCGATACCTCCAGGAGGTTTAATCGAGTGGATATGATCGCTGAGAGCGAGAGAATAAATTGTTGAAATGTATACAGTTTTGAATATAAGTGAAGTCCCCGTATTGTATTAAATATACGGTGATTGACTTTCTAGAACGTAGATTAAACTTGTGTATTGTATTTTGTCAATGTATAATTTCCGCCATTGTATACAGTTGACAGGTATTGTATTTGATATCCCTTGTGAGTTTCGTTTTAGCTTTTGTTAATTCGGAATTTACGGGAGTAAGTATGCATTCGCGACTCGGGGTTTATCCGAGCTAATTAAATCTCGGGACCGGGTCGTGACACCAAAGCCACAGAAGTTGACGGGACCTCCTATCACAGTGTGGTTGGAGCATTGCAATACTTGACTCTCACAAGGCCTGAGTTAACACACGCCGTCAACTTAGTGTGCCAATTCATGGCTAACCAGAATGCAGGTCATTATGATGCTGTCAAAAGAATTTTGGTATATAAAAGGGACTCTAAACTATGGACTTTGAATTATCATCCAATCTTCTACAAATTTCTATGGTTTTTCAGATACAGACAAGGCTGGTTGCCCGCTCACCCAACGCTCCACCACAGGATATTGTGTGCATCTTGGTGCAAATTGTATCTCTTGGACAGCCAAGAAGCAGCCCACAGTGGCTCGGTCAAGTACTGAAGCGGAATATTGAGCCCTTGCTACTTCTACTGCCGAGTTGACTTGGATATGTTACATATTGAGAGATATAGGCCTCTATCTCAAGTGACATCATGTTCTTTTCCGCGACAATGTTAGTGCACTCTACCCCACTGTTAATCCAGTAATCCATGCACGGACAAAGCAAATTGAAATCGATTACGACTTCGTTCGGGAGAAGATTGCTATTGTGCACTTATCACGCAGTTTGTTTCCTCAACCGATCAACTAGCAGACATCTTTACAAAAGCACTTCCAAAAGATGAGTTTCATCATCTCAGGGACAAGCTACAAGTTGGACCTCCTCCACCTTTTAGCTTGAGGGGGATTGTTAAAGGTAATGGGTCTAGGTCAGGTCATGGGCCAATGGTCAACAACCACCTCAAGAAACAACTGCAGAAGCTCAGTCAAACAAAGACCCATTCAAATAGAAACTGCTCACTTGAAATAAAAAGTTTCTCTGCAACCAATCAACTGCTGCTCTCTGCCACCTATCAGCTATTGTTGAATATAAAATGGAAACTAGTCATAACTTGATAAAAATGATTAGAGCATAAGAATCCAATAAGTATCCACCTGTTTATTTATCAAGTAGTCATAACTTGGTCCAACTTCTTCCTCAAACCAAAGACAAATTAATGTTTTTCACTTGGATGATTTAATTATAAAAGCCTTTTTAATTAACAAAAATCCAAAATCCAAGACTTCATTCACCTGGGAAAAGTATAAAAATAATCTAAGCACTACCTATCAAAGGTAAGCATAACCCATCAAAGGAAGCTCAGTCCTAAGTATGAACTATTAAACCTAAGCATGGATAGTCAAAAATTAATTTCTGTTTTCAGAAATTAAGAATCGAGGTTTGCCTAGGGCACAAAGGTAAATCTATTAATCATTATGCACATAAATATGGAACAAAAATTGTAACTACTCAATAAATAAAAGGTGATTACTTATCTTCATCCATAGCTCCAATCAAAGAAATTAGCCGGCAATAGCAAATGATACTTCTTGATTTGTCATTAAAAATATACCTTTACAACTTCTCTTTCACAATAATCTTCCTTCAAAAGAAGTCATTGGACATGGCCCAAGGATACCAAAAGACAAAATCACTGGAAAGAAGAAGAGGGAAGATGAGATGGAGCCGGCCTCACCAATCTCTCGCGAGCACTACACATGGCCTCACCAATCACTCATGAGCAGCACTCACGGCCTCCTTTAGTGGTCTCGTCCTTCGGCCCGGCCTCACCAATCACTCACAAACAACCCTTATTATAAGGGTGCATAGGGGACAAATGTCCCTGTTCAACTGGTTAATGTAGTGAGGTTCGTCAAGTGATTGGCTTCACTTGCGGCGCATGCACAGGTCTTCAATATTGCGGCTGTGACAATCCATCTGCTTTCACACCTATGGGTGCTGCTCTCGTGTGCAGGTATGGGTCCCACATATAGCTTGTGTGGACTTTTCTTCTCCTTTGTTTCTCTCTTAAGGCGGGTCCCAAAAACACTAAGATGCCTTACAAAAATAATCAAGAAAATTTATTTCATGTGTAAATCTAAAGTCATGACTCATGAGAGATTTTTGGCTTTTCATGCTAAAGATAGAAATTTTCATGATTTTAAGTGAAAATGTGGTTTTTCAAAGGATGTTGACTTAAAAACATAAAATCATCATTTCTCAATGAAATCAAGCATGATTAGATGATTAAGTCCTTAATCATTAAAAATTAATGATGAAAAATGTGTAATTTTAAGGACTCATCACCCACTCACCCGGCGCTCCACTAGAGGATATTGTGTGAATCTTGGTGCAAATTGTATCTCTTGGACAACCAAGAAGCAGCCCACAGTGGCTTAGTCAAGTACTGAAGCGGAATATCGAGCCCTTGCTACTTCTGCAGCCGAGTTGACTTGGATATGTTACATCTTGAGAGATATAGGCCTCTATCTCAAGTGACCTCCTGTTCTTTTCTGCGACAATGTTAGTGCACTCTATCCCACTGTTAATCCAGTAATCTATGCACGGACAATGCACATTGAAATCGATTACCACTTCGTTCGGGAGAAGATTGCAATTGGTGCACTTATCACGTAATTTGTTTCCTCAACCGATCAACTAGCAGACATCTTTACAAAAGCACTTCCAAAAGATGTGTTTCATCATCTCAAGGACAAGTTAAAAGTTGGACCTCCTCCACCTTTTAGCATGAGGGGGAGTGTTAAAGGTAATGGGTCCAGGTCAGGTCATGGGCCATCGTGCAACAACCCACCTTAGAAAACAATCGCAGAAGCTCAGTCAAACAAAGACCATTCAAATAGAAACTGCTCACTTGAAATAAGGATTCAAATAGAAACTGCTCACTCGAAATAAGGAGTTTCTCTGCAACCAATCAGATGCTGCTCTCTGCCACCTATCCTACTGTTGAGCATAAAATGGAAACTAGTACACATGGATCAATTCCCTGTAGATATACTAGTGAAGTACTTTATAAATACTTAAAGTTCTGTTAACCAGAACTCACTGAATTGATGACAGTGAATGTCTGATAGTGTTCTCTTCACATGATTTTCTAATATTTTGAAACGTCTATCACTCATTATTATTTATTTCTATTTGTTATTTTAAGACTTCCTTCTCCAGAAATTAAAGGTCGAATCCATTAGTGCTACCACCTTTTTTTTTTTTTTTTTTTCCCTACTTCTCTCTTGGCCGGAGGGATTACTCCAGCCCAAATGTTGGAACCTTTGGATAGCAAAAAAAAAAAAAAAAAAAAAAATCCTACCTAAATTTTATTACTATCCTCCTAAGATATGCCTAGGCTCAGTAGGTGCAATGAAAACGGATCGCACGAAGGAAAAAAGGGAGGGCAGACGCGGGGCGGAAGGAAGCGTCCGCCCCCTGTTTGATCCAAAAAGGGTTCCGGTTCCTAGGTGCAATGGGTTTTGGAGTCGCATCTGTCAGTCATTTGTCAGTTGGACAGGCATAGCAATAAAAGCAATACACAAGAAAATGTCATGATGTAGCATAAAAGTTGATTAAATGAACTAAATGAAACCAAACCAAACCATTATTTCAAATCAAGTAGTCGTACAAAGGGTTTAGTGAACTCATTTCAGATCCAGTAGTACAGAGGGTTTGGAGAATAAAGAAAAAAAAGAGACCAACACTTAATCCATCAGCTAATGTAGTACATGGGGTCAGGGAGCTTGAAGGTACGTTGGCCCACATTGCTGCCTACAATGTCACTCCACTGATCACCAATGTTTCCAAGAATTCTGTAACCATGTGCTTCAAGCTCCTTCCTCCTGCTGGATTTATATGCAACAGCCGTACCCGTATCTTCTGGGGACCTGAAATAATTAACCAAGAAGACAGAGGATTAAAATAACCTTCTTAAAACATGGGTAATTTGCATTAAAAAAAAAATTGGCTAGACCCAGAGACATTATAGGAGAACGAGTTAGGTTGACTCAGTTTTTAGACTATTCGATCAAACCAGCTGATCAACTCAGTGTCTTTTTAGGACTCAACCGATCTGTCCTATATCAGAAAAAACAGATTCGATTTCAGATTCAAATCTTAACCTTTTAGTATATATATATATACAAGTAGGACTATTAAATAATATATGATACGTAAACTCTGAAATATATGCATTTTTAGTATGTAGATATAGTTGTACTGGGTCCAAATCCTTGAGTGGGAGTGCAAAGGGATAGGGATTTGGATCTGTACGTTCTGGATGGAGATCCAAATTTGAATTTCTCCCATGTCCAAAAATAGGTTCAAAGCTGCTTTTTCTTTTAAATTGAAGACATAGAAAGTTAGAAACAGATAACCCACTTTAAAAGAAGTGTCATTCTAGAGGTATTTGGGCATGTCTCTGTTTAGTGAAACGATCCGATACAGTCAAACACCCTGCAGACAGCTGCTAGCCTTGGGGTGCTCATAGACCATGCAGGTTTAAGCTGGATTTAGGCTGTCTCTAGGTTTGTGTGCTGTACATCGCCTCATCTTCTTGCTAATTAGTTAAATGATATGCATGAAGGCCCAGAGAGAGAGAGAGAGAGAGAGAGAGAGAGTGGGATCACCTTAAAATAAGCTTCTCCCAGGTGTGATATCCAGCTTCCTTTAGATTAGTCATAGTGATTTTTCTAATCACTTCTTGCCTTCCCGTTAGAAAGACGATCTTGAATCCCAAAGATAATAATTTCTTGTACAGCCTCAGGCTCTCTGGCAAGGCTGGTGCTTTTCCTGAGTCCACCCATTCGTTGATTAGGGTCCCGTTATACGGCTCAACCCTGAAAGTTTCAAAATGAGACCACATAAGATAGACCCAGAACAGAAGACCCGTGTTGAGCTTTGCTTTCAAAAATACAAAATCCTGATCACCATTCATTGGTAAGACCCAATATTAAAGATCAATCTTAGCCACATATATTCGTAGGCAGTCAATCATGATATTAGAAAATGTTGAACTTCTTTCATGAAAACGTGGCACATACCCAAATCCATGCTTAGCATAGTAAGGTAAATTGGAGAGTGAAGTTTCGTCGATGTCGAACACCCATACATCCTTGCCATCTTTGGTCAGGTTTAGCCCCTCTGCATAGAGTGCAGCTGCATCTACCACCACCTTTGAGTCTTGGCGATAGAGGTGCCCAAGCATGTAGTGACCCACATAGGCCTCGCACGATGAAGGGACCGTCTTCCAATCGCGAAGGTTGTAGGCTTCGACGCCAAGCCTCCAGCTCGCGCATGAGATTCCATGCATGTGGTGGTCATGACCAGATCCGTAGGCTGACCGGAGGGGGTAAATTGGAAGGGGCTTCTCCACTTGAGAGGCTTGTGAAGTTGCAATGAGAGTTGTGAGGAAGAGGAGTGGAAGGACTGCTATTAGTTCCATGTCTATGGGGTTGTGGGGACTGGGGAGGATGAATTGGAATGAACCCTTGGAGCCCCTTTTATAAAAAATGATTTATCATAAGGAGGGCTATTTTGGAAAGGAACTACGGTGGTGCCACTGATGTGCATAGGGCGATGCAATGCAACTAAATAGGTTCCACAAAATCGTCTTTTCATCTGATTGGATCATGGACTCCTTCAATATAATGAGCCCGGATCCCCTCAGTGTCTAGGCTTTGCTGTGGGATGTGTGATACAGCACTGTGGAGCCAACAACTGTAACCATTTTAAATGAATTCACCCAATTCTTAAATTTTACTTTAATAGAAATTGGTCACACTGTATGAATGCGTAGATAGTTAATAACATGATTAATACAATCTTATAAATTATTAATCACTTTATTAGCCATGTGCTCGACCTTACACAGTGGGATCATCTTCTATTGAAAAAATATTAGCAGATATATTAATCTATGGAATGACATATATGGTGGAGTTCCACACATCCTACTCACAGGAAACATGTGGGAGACAAGCAGGAGATTTGGACTCCATTATGATATGTGACTTACCCACTAAAAGAAGGCAGATCCATTGAATCTTTCTTGCTACTGTCCTCCATGAGATGTACACGTACCCAATAGAGAAACTTTCTAACAGTCCATTTCAAGCCTCGGATTGGACTGTTTGGTCATGCAATTTGGCCCATTTGTGATGAAATATAGGTGGGCCCATCCATAATGTGGGGGTAGAGTGAGCAGCCCTTTTGAAAAGGAAACCCACTTCCAACCCCCTCTCTCTCTCAATGGATCTGATCACCTTTGGATTGCAGGAAGATCGAAAAAGGTCTGGAAGATCTATAGAGTCCTTAATTAATTAGTATCTTGTTCTACCGTCTGGCCGGATCAAAAGGAGATCGGTTTATATCTCCAATGCAATCTCCTCTCCATGAAGGTAGCCCTCGGACGGTGAGGGGCGATCAGTGAACTACATCAAGAAAACTTCCCTTTGGAGGGCCACCATGTAAAAAAAGGAAATAAAAAACTCGGGGGTAATTGGTAATTGGAAAAATAGAAAAGCTCAAAAGAGAAGTTTCTCATTTTTATCATTGTTGGAAAACTCTCCGACCGAGTTGACTATTGATCAAACTCTCTAGTGATCTTATTTTGATGAATGACAGAATTAGAAATAGGGGGAGAATTGGCCGAGTAATGTTACTTTTAATAAGTTGTTTGCATTCGAAACCATTTAATAGGCATATCGAATTTTTTAAAATTAAAATTTATTTATAAGTTATTATACATAAGGTTTAGATTCAATAATTTAAAAATGATGAATAAAATGTAATTTAAGACTTATATTTGATCCTTTACATTCAATATTTGGACTAATTAATTACGTAATATTCAATATTTTTTTCTTTTATCTTCTATATTGTAGTAGTTTTCTAGCATATGTAAATTTATTAATTTGAATTGATTATTATAAGTTATGCAAATGTATGTATTTTTATATTTTATAAATAACGAATTTATTTTTAAATATTTTTAAAATTATTTCCAAAAACCACGACTCTTCCGAGTCTCTCCATTAACTCTATATCCGAGTTAAGTTTTTGCATTGGACTCGTCGAGCCCAAATTTACCAACCTTGATTTTTAGATGGTTGATAATAAAAGTTATATGTATTTGATTGCAAATCACTAGAGAGAGTTCATTTCTGCAAGAGGAATAATTTGAAATCTTGATCAGTTCGTTTTGAAAACTATGAAAAGACATGAGGATAGAGTTCAAGAAAAGTTGACCACATGGCTTGTTTAAAAAAATAGAAGATGTATATAAAAACAGGCCTTTAAGAGGTTAGTAACTTTGAATCGGCTACACTAGCAATAAACTACACCAGCATTAAAGCGCGTGCAATACACGAGACGATTATAATATAAAAAAAAGAAAAAAAAAACTGATTTAACTTTCTCAGCATTTAAGCCTTTTTACACTTAATAAAGTTTTGCTTCCAGAATGTGGTCAAGATCTAAGAAAAACTTGAGAAAATGTAGTAAACAAATGTGGTCAAGATCTAAGAAACAAAAAACTAAGGAAACAAAAATAAAATAAGATTAGAGACAAAGAAATATGGAATGATAAAAATGTACATTATCATAAAATATGATGTTAATAATTAATTTGAAGAACAAAAATTAAAGAACACCTAAACAAAAAATATTAAGTATTAAAAAAGTATAATTGATTAATCTAAAATTAGAATTGACTGAAGTAATTTGGATGACAGTGATCAGATGAGTTAGTCGAGGATGCAGTATGCAATGTTTCAATTCAACGGAGAATATTACTCTTATGAGCGTTATATTTAAAAAAGAGAAATTAAATAATCTAAGAAATGCTGCTTTATACATTATATTTCAATGATAAATATGTAAACAAATCTTCAAGCAAAAAAACATATATATATACATGTGAACAAATCATAAACAAGACAAATTGGGTTAGCCAAAATCCGAACCTGCCTTGAAACTGACCCTAGCCAAAATATATGGACTTATATATATTTGGTCGAGATCATCCAACAAATTAAACCACATCAAGCCTGCCCCTAATAAGAGCATATCACCTATTTTATCTGGTCCATTGCCATCTATGGCCTGCTGTGACATACAGCTTTGCAACAAAAAATGGAATGTGGATTAATCCCTTGATCATACATTGCTGATTTTTTTTTTAAAAATAACTTCCTAATGATAGTTAAGATTCTTTCAAAATCTAATGATTTTCATGGAAGTTTTTTTTAAGGAAAAGTCTCCCCCAAAAGCTTGCAGAATCAACTTTTTATTTGTAAACCAACTCCACATCACACTTTTCTTTAGTTCCATGTCGGCTAGAATAAGAAGTGGAAATGTGTCCTCTCATGGGGAGTGGATCCTACCTTTCATGAGCGTGCTTGGACAGGGCACAATGGTGAATTTAGTTTGGGCTTCTATACTACGAATGTTTAAAGGCCTCTAACAAAGAGCATCTATTTCTACCAAAAAAACAAAAAAACAAAACAAAGAGCATCTATTATGTCTTCATGTCATGTACCTTGAAGCATTCTTATTCGACCCTTGCCTTTTTTTTCTCATCATATGATGAACAACATGCACCTACCCCCGGCTACATGCCTTTTCTCTTTTGACAATTCTTTAGCCTGATTTTGGATTGCACATGGATGGCATCCACAACTTTCATATGGTAAAGTGCACGATCTCTCACAAAACCATCAAGAAGGGTGTCGGCGTAGGTACGAAGACCATTAAAAGATCATATAAGCCATAATAAAATAAGCTTTCCTTTGTTTTGGAGAAAGGAAATGTTTGCTGTGTCCCAACAAAACCATGTAATAAACTAAAATTGAATTCGGGCACTTTTTTATAAAGCACGTGAGAGTTCTTCCTTAACAAAAAAAAAAAAAAAAGTTGGAACTTTAGCTTCTCATGTTCTTGTTGTGAGATCTGTGGCATTGACCGGTCATGGACCCATACCATATAGCATTGATGTGATGCATTTTAAACACTTTTCTATGCCAAAATAACTCACATTTCCATGCCAGTGAATTGGTTTTTTATTAACTTTAGTCCAATGCATGCAGCTCCAGCTCTGGTCATCTGCTCACACTGGTCTCAATTATTGAAGTTGGAACCAGCTTTAGGAAAGAGGACAAGTGCTACATAAAATAATGCTTCTTTTTTTTTTTTTAAATCTCTAGGGTATGGTACTGTGAGTATGTCATGAAACAGAAGGTGGCCGAAGTGAAACAGAAGACTCAGATTATAGATGGGACCTCATGTGGATTACATGGGCTCTCTGATACTCTAAGAAGTAATATATGCTTCAGTGCTCTCGGTCCATGGCTTCTGCAGTGAAATTAATGTGGGATAGCTTTAAAGTTTCCATTTGTCAAATAAGGGTTGGTTTAATTTGTTTCCAATGTTTAGGAAAGTAAGGGTG
Source organism: Litsea cubeba (assembly GCA_012931725.1). Lineage (NCBI taxonomy): Eukaryota > Viridiplantae > Streptophyta > Magnoliopsida > Laurales > Lauraceae > Litsea > Litsea cubeba. Next base: position 109,609,421 of record CM022944.1, read on the forward strand.
GACAATATAAGGTGGAGAAGTAGATGGGAGAGTGAATTTTTTTAAGATTTGATTAAATAGGGTGATGGTTGGATATTCATTTTTCATCTCATCCATTATTTCATTTTCCATTAAAGGAGCATTTGTGTGATGAGAGAATTATGCGACAAAGAGAAAAATTGTTCTTATTTTCCATGTAAATCATTGTTCTGCTCTTTGATGTAACACATTTGTCCTGTGAAAAAAATGAATTGATTTTCTCGATAGAGATAATTTTGATTTCTCATGAGAAAGGTAGGAAATAGAAATATTGCAATAGTCCACTTTTACGTAAAATCGGAGAACAGAATCCTCTCATTGCACAAACAAGTCCTAAATGGGAGATTATTTAATGGTTGGTTTATAGGTCTTCACCCTTTTTTTCTTCAATTTTAATTTAACCACTTCTTATAACTCCTAAAAATGTGATTCCATACAAATAAACAAGCTCTCAGTTTTAGCCATTTTGGATTGGAATCCATCAATTGGAAGTTTTAAAATTTTAGTATGTACTGAGCAATGAGCGCTAAAAGTTCGTGTGAATGCTTTTGTGAGATTTCTATAGCTAATCTATATATTGTATAGCAATTGGAAATATTGACCATACCAGTTGTATTTTTTTTATCAGTAATGAAAACTTTCATTAAAAGGAGATTACAAAGAGAAAACAAAAGAAAAACATAAAAGGTACAAGAGCATTGTCACCTCTCACCCACAATAGCCACATAATAATACCCTCCCATGGAGAAGTCTTTTCCATTACTTGCTTAGCTAAAGCATCAGTCATTGCATTAGCGATTAGCGATTCTCAACACATGACGATTTACAACCTTAGTGGCAGCAGCTTAGTCTTGAATTTCATTAAAGAGGAATTGAAATTTTCAAGGGTAGCCTTTGTTATTAGAAGTCCAAGCAATTGCATTAGATAAACCACTCTCGACAATGATATCACTATGAAAGTTCTTTGAAAAGCACAAGAGAGCCTCCAAAATAGCTAGCACCTTCGCTTCATGAGAATCACAAATACCCATAAACTTGAAATATATAAAAAGAATGTAACCCTTACTATTAGAAGAACACCCCCAATCTCAGCCGGCCTAATTTGCTTCTTGCAACACCATTGACGACATTGGACTAAAATATTCCAAGAGGGGGAGAAAACCAAAGAACTGACTTCCTTGTCTTAATTGTAATTTTTACCATATCAATTGCAATTATGACTATCCCAATTGTAATTTTGACCTCTCGGTAAATGATTTCCTAATTTTTATTCCGTCTTAAGCTAATCCGATTTGAGATGTATCTCCTTATTTTGGATATATTTAAGTTTTCTCAAGTTAGGAGGATTTTTTTTATAAAGACTATTTGAGGGAACTTATATCTAATTAACTACTCACATTCACTAATAATAATAATAATAATAATCTCTCTAAACCTAAAACCAACACGAATAACTTTACAAAAAAAAAAAAAACATAAAGAAATCCCCTTTTCTTCTCTATTTTCAAAAGGAGTTACTGCTTTCCCATCCTCTACCAATAGAGCCCTTTCAAATCCTATGGTTTCCTCTTAAATTCTCAAATCTTACAAAAATCTTAGATTTCGTCTCAAATCTATAGGGTACATTTGTGTACATGTCATGGAAAACCGATTCTACATAAAATCTCCTCTTCTGCATGAAAAAGATTTTTGGCCCTGCAATTGGATCATGGAAAACTTAGCCTATTGCTCTGCTTTTCTATGAGAAAAGGCGGCCACACTAAACATGGATCTTAATGTAGCACATAATTTATAATTTTGAAAAACCAATTATACAATTGTGCCCTAAAGGGTGGCGTACTCAGGGTTCGAACCCTGGGCAAGTATGTGAGAACTGGTAAGTGGCCGTTTTCAATTGGAATTAGAACTTGAAAGGCTTTATGGGGATTAATTTCTTCGCGTAGTCAAATTTAAAGTACTTTAGACTATGGTTATTCACCGCACGGGCTTATGCAAGTTGGCTCCATAAATGGGTCACTGGTTGCATGTCCCGAATTTGTGAAAATGGAGGCGAGTCCTAGCCCAATAGGCCTTGTGCAGACAGTGCAGGCCATTTTTACTTTAACTAATTTGGGAATATTTTTCATACTCATTTTTCTCCAAAAAAAATAAAATATCTATATATATAGCAGGGCTCTCATAAGCTGAAGCTTATCCTATCTTAAGCTGGAATAATATTGGTCCTACAAATCAAAGTTGCTTATATCTAGTTTTTTTTTTTTTTTCATTATGGAACTGGAAAATCCAGTTCTAATTGGATTTATCTTTATTTTGAAGATCATGCAAAAAATAACTATAATTAATTTTGATTTGTGGGACCAACACTATTTCAGTTTAGAATAAAGTAAGCTTCACCTTAGGAGAGCTGGTCCATATATATATAAGGGTTACGTTTCTGTTTTTCCATCAATTGCAAACATCCTAGTCTTTATTATGTACATTTTAGTTCAAATTTAGCTTGCTTGCATGATGAGAACATTCCGGCGAGATTGAAAAATTCACTTGTAAAATGAATTAAAGTGGACAGTCACTTTATTGAAAAAAAAATAATGCAACTCATCCTCAGAAGCATCAGTGACATGACTCTGCCTTGATGCTGCTGTAATTTCCCTGTGCAACTACTGTTTGTTTAACCAAGAGTATTTTATCTTATTAAGTATTATGAAGAAGATGAGTTTTGGGGGATAGGATACATTAGACTTGTGATATCATTGAGTTATCAATATTGTACTCTGTAAATAGTCTGAAATACCACAATCATTTGTCAAATATGTAGTCCCTACCGTTATACATTATATCCAAATAACATTATTCTATTTACTTTCAAACTTTCAACAGCTCTAATTTTGTAACAAATAATTAAAATAACACATCTTCTCACTGTGGGCCAATCGATGAAAAGGCCTGGCAAGTGGCAACCCTAGTTGGGATAACATTTTGATTTTATTATTGCTGTACAAATCTTTTTGTAGGTAATAAAATAGGCAGAATTAGTGAAAGGTCCCTATAAGTGAATGTATCCAGCCTCCAGTCCAAGGAAAAACTTATTAAGGCCTATGGTCCACTCAACTAGACTGTTTGCAGTGAGAGATCCCTGAACCCACACGTTTGCATTTTTCAGGGCGAAATTACCCTTTCAACCGTTTTTGGCAAAAAATTTTGAAATTCAAAATTTTAAATCTTTAATTATCCCTCTTCTTCTGAGAAGAGGGAACAGATTGGATCTGATCCTCGTGAGAATCACAAATCAGGCCATTGAAGATCAGAGGTGTCCTAATCAATTAGGTGGCCCACGCTCATAGATTGCACGAAGAAGACGAAGTTCTGTGCAGCGACAGCCAACCCAGGTTTTCTCTTTTGCAAATCAACCAAACCAGATCAGACTTGGTTTCTGCAACAGACTCCGATCTGCAACCCATGAGCAGCGATCCTTCTCCGAACAGTCAGTGGCCCACCTTCGATGTATCTGATCTATTAATCTTCAATAGTGCCCAAACCCACTATTCTTCTGCGATTTACAGCAACAAGAGATTGCACGAAGAAAACGAAGTTCTGTGCAGCGACAGTCAACCCAAGTTTTCTCTTTTGCAAATCAACCAAACCAGATCAGACCTAGTTTCTGCAACAGACTCTGATCTGCAACCCGCGAGCAGCGATCCTTCTCCGATCAGTCAGTGGCCCACCTTCGATGGATCGAAAGGCATCGCGGAGGAGGTCGAGGTCGAGGATGCCGTCGGGGCAAATGGGGAGGTAGGCGGCGTCGAAGCTCTCTTGTTGGAGGTGGCGGCAGGAGTCGAGGACGCACTTGTGCTTGGTCTGGGTGGTGATGACGTGGGTCTTCTTGTTCTGCTTCCAATGGATGGTGCCCTCGACGGAGATGTTGTTGGATTCGGTGGCGCCGGAGGTGAATACGATCTCTTTGGGAGGGGGGGGGGGGCGTGCTGTGGCCGAAGGAGGAAGAGCACTGGTTCTGGTTCAAGAACCAGAACCAGTGAAGAAGACAACCCAGTTCTCTGGGTCTTTTATTCCAGGTCTAGGTCGGGTCGGGTCAGTTCAGGCTGACCTAGTCCACGCAATTAGTTAAATTTATCTGAGTTTTGTCAAATTTAAATAAGTTTTTTGTCAAATTTATCTGAGTTTTTATCAAATTTATTTGTCTTCTGCCATATTTCTCTGTGTTTCTAATGAATTTATCTGAATTTTTAAAAAAAATTATCTGAGTTTTTATCAAATTTATTTACGTTTTTTGAAATCTATTTACGTCTTTTGAGATTTATTTGTATCTTTTCAAATTTATTTGCGTTTTTTGAAATAAATTTAACTGAGTTTTGGCAAAAATACTTGGTTGCAGATTCTATTGAGACAGAACCAGAAAATAATAGAAGTCCGGAATTCAGTGGATGATTGACATTGATCGCTTTTGGCTCTATTTATCTCTTTTGTCAAATATATCTGAGTTTTTGTCGAATTTATCTGAGTTTTGTTTAAATTTATCTGAGCTTTGTTCAAATTTATCCGAGTTTTTGTCAAATTTATCTCTTTTCTGTCATATTTCTTATTATTTTTGGTAAATTTATCTGAGGTTTTTTTTAAAATTTATCTGAGTTTTTGGTAAATTTATCTGAGTTTTGTTCAAATTTATCCGAGTTTTTGTCAAATTTATCTGAGTGTTGTTCAAATTTATCTATTTTGTGTCATATTTTTTTGTATTTTTGGTAAATTTATCTAAGTTGTTTCCAAAATTTATCTGTTTTTTTAGCACATTTATTTACGTTGAAATCTATATGCATTTTTTAAATTTACTTACGTATTTGGAAATTTATTTGTGTCTTTTCAAATTTATTGCATTTTTTAAAATTATTGCATTTCTTAAAATTTATTTTCATAATTTTAAATTTATTTACATTTTTTGAAATTTTCTTTGGATCTTTTGAGATTTTTTTTAGTCTTTTGAATTTTATTTATATTTTCTTAAATTTATTTGGATATTTTGAGACTTATTTGCATCTTTTTAAATTTATTTGCATTATTTGATTATATATTGCTTTTTTTAAATTTATTGTATTTTTTGAAATTAATTTATTTTTTAAAATTTATTTTCGTTATTTTGAAATCTATTTGTTTGTTTTTAGAATTTATTTGAAAATCTGGGGATTCCATTAATCGTGGGCCAATTATATGTTAGTTAGGCCATTATTAATGGGATATCTCACCAATCATGGGTTATGATTTAAAGAAAGGGTAAATTAGACATTTTAGGTATGAAAAAGTGTGGGAGGGACCTTTGGCTCAATGATTTTTTTTTGTGGACTGTTTGCAACAAAGTCATACTTTGAGGGACCTTCGGCCGAAAAACCCAATAAAATATGAGATACTCATGTTTTGCATGTTGAAATGTCACTATCATTTTTATTTTTTTATTTTTTTTTTGTCAAAAGGAATAACAAAAAGCATATGGACACCCAAATCCACACCTAAGATATTGTGGAACCCACTATAAATGAAAGATTGTCAAAAAGTAGTTCTCATATTTCTTAGTGGTATAAGAAAAAAGGAATTAGAGCATCAAGTGAACAACAGTATTCCAGGGTCTGTCTGGATATCTTCCTAAATGAAAGTTGAAAAAGTGCAATGCCATTTAGGATTTATTTGGATCCTGCAATCCCAGATCAACCATGCATGATGGCCCCCTTTTAGGTCCTCAAATGCATCTTGATATTCTCTCGTCCAATGCGGTGGTTGGTTATTCAGATTAATCAAAGGTCCAGCTCGATCTGGAAAGCCTACCAAGCCAAGAAAACAACTTAGGCCTTTGATTTCTCAATTAGTTTGGGAATCTTGCATGTCACCCGGTTGTAGAAGGATTTATTTTTGGGTATGCCACTCTTCTTAATTTGTGGGCTTCTCTTCACATTTTGTAGGCTTCTCTTCACATTTTGTAGGCTTCCTTATTCGACTTGTGTGAGCTCTCTTGTTCCGGCCTGATTAAGATTAATAAAAATAAAAATAAAGACACTCAAGAACCTTTGATTGATGGAGGACCTTGGAAGCCTTGCCATTGTCTAGATGTGTCAAATCAATCGGGCGCCCCAGAGGCACGAGTCGTGCTGGGCTTGAGTCCAAGGCTAGTGGCACGCGTGCAGCCGGCGCGGTTTTTGACTGTTTTAGCCCTCAAATGGTTAAAAAATAACTATTTTGCTATTTTGACCATTTTACCCCGTCCAAACAACCATAAAAACAGTCATATTAGGGGCACTGAGGTTTTTTCTATTTTTAAAAAAGCTATAAATGGGGGCCTCCCATTCTCATTTCTCACCAAACTCAATACTCACTCATCCAACTCTCTCAACACTCACAGCATCCAAATCTCTCCCTAAACGTATTTCTAAGAGGCTATTTGGGGGTTAAAGATCAAGTCATCGACATACAAGATTAAGGGGTCTTAAAAAATCTTCAGGTACTTATTTCATTTGAATTTGAGATTCCATGTTTCTACATAGTCTATAATATATTATATTAACTCTCATCTTCTCCCCTTTCTTATATTATTAATTATCACAAAATCTTTGTTACTATTATTATATTTGTTTTCAAATCTAATTTATTGAATATGGCCAGACGATCTTCAAGAAATCTTCCCCAAGAGTTTTCTTCCCATTAATTTAGGAGAAGAAGAAGATAATGTCGAAGTGGAAAAAGAAGAAGTAGAGGAAGATGTCCAAATAGAAGCTACTAGTGTCCATAGAACATCTAAGAGACCTGCAACTTTCAAAGTTGGGAAGTATATCATACTTTTAATTAAGGTTAAAGATAAAAATAAAAAAGAGATTTATAAGGTAAAATATAAATACTGTGGTAAGATTTATGTTATCGGTTCAGGTAAGGGTGTAGGCATAAGGATAAATGTAAACCCAAACATATTGGAAGGACCTACAGGTTGGGGTCCGGGGCAAATATCCAAATTTCTATTAGTGGTAGCAGTTTATGACTTTTTTCTTATAATGCTGTTAATGTACGTTAGACAATTACTTATTAAAATGATTGTACTAGCTAAATTACCATTTATTTTTGCTGAAAATGAATCTTCCGAAGAATACGTCCAAAATGTGCTATGTCCACAATTTAGAAAATATTTTTAGAAATACTGCTATAAATGATGTTATTTGGCATTGGCAAAGTGAAAAGGAAAATATAAAAAACTACTTTGCAAATAGTCCTGGTGGAATAGCCATAACTATAGATTTATGGCAATTTAAAAGTGGTGATACCTTTCTTTTTATAACTTCCCATAACATAGATGCAAAATGAGTTATTAATAAACTAATTATAACTTTTACTAAACTTGAATGGCTACACCATGACCATAGAATAGGTTTCCTTATTTTGAAAAAAACTTCAAGAATGTAATATTTTGAAACAAATTTAGCTGTAACTTTAGATAGTGCAATAAATAATATTGTGACTATTGAACTAATGAAAACTATGATGTCACTTGCAAATTTGATCGATGGATCTATCTTTCAAAATAGATGTGTATGTTACATCTTAAATCTCATTGCCCAAATTGGTTTAGAATATATTTTAATTATGAGAGAAAAATTAAAGATATTGCTTTTCTCCTCCGCTCAAATAAGACAATTATATTCCGCAATATATGCAAGGCATGGCGTATCAGCCATAAAAATAAGTTTGAATGTTGAACATAGATGAAATTCTATGTATGATTTGTTAAATAAGGTTATTTTAAGAAAATAAGTTTTGAATGCATTTTGTGCTTTTAATGCACAAGAATACATGATGAGTGGTGCACATTGGGAGTTGTGTGCCCAAATAAGAGACCATTACAAGTTTTTAAATTTTATTATGCAACATTATTTTTCTCTGAGAGGTGTATTATCCCACCTCTAATTAATCTCTAAACTTTATTCTTGAAATTAGTTTAAAATTTAAAAAACATAGAATTCATGATCTACTTAAGGACATTTGTAAAAAAAAAAAAGAATTTTTTTAATAAATATTGGAGAGAAGCTCTAATGACATTTTGTTTGGCTGCTACATTAGATCCTATGTTAAAATTTTTCTAGAAATAGTAATATGGAAAGTAAAGACTTAAATACTTTTGAAAATTTAAGGTCATATTTACAATCACTTTTTCAATTGTATTGTACCTAAATGGGTACATCATGGGCTACCATGGCCCCTCAACAGGTCCAACAATCAGGTAGGGTTTCTTGGGATGTCCTTTTATCACAAAATAGGCAGATCCTCCACCTCAAGACATGTTGTGACAGAGTTATCATCATATTTTAACTCAAGTGCATTGGAGATGCAAGATGCATCTAGTTTTGACATTTTAGTCCGGTGGAAAGCATATGAAAGCAGATTAATGGTGCTATCCACCATGGCTCGTGATCTACTAACTATTTCCAATATCCTGTAGCATTAGAATATGCTTTTATTGTAGGTAGACGTGTGGCGGATGACAAGAGGACGAATTTAGCGGAAGAAACAGTGGAGTGTTGTGTTTGCCTATGAGACTGGTATTTGGCTGACAAGAGAAAGCATGAGAAGACACAAATTGAATAGTATGATCCAGCCGAATATATTAACGGGCTACAATTCTAACTTTTTTTTTTTTATTTTTCTCCATTGTAAATATAAAAAATATAGTCTTTTATTTTTTTATTATTCATAGAAATTGTAAAGATTTCGAAGACAATCCTATTGAAAAACCTTCAAATAGAAAAGAACCAAATGATTTTCCTCATGCGGAGTAAGTCGAGTTTTACTGAACTACTCAAAAGTCAAATCTCTGTGTATTCTTTACGTGCATATTTTAACTTTTTTAATATAAGACCATTTATTCTTTTAGCCTGAAAGTTAAGAACCACACGAAATCCATGACATGAGACAGGAACTATGCCCCGAAGGGCTAGCCTGGCGGATGGCTAGCCGTGCCGGCAGTTGGTCGGCACGACTGACCTCTCTAGGTCACTGTCCATTCAAATGGTCCCCTCCCCAAAAGAACAGTACTTCCTGTCTAGCAAAAGATTACTTCTCCTTCTTGTCATATAAAGTTGGTTGTCGCCACATATCTGAATGCGCTCTTCAACCATCCCACAATAGACCACACACTGCCATCAAGATGTATCACAACAAACTGGTTCATGCTCAAAGGCTTCAAAGGTTCATGGTGCAAAATGTTGCTTGGGCATTGGCCAAAGCCAAAAGCCATCAACAGATACAAGAATATATATGTTCAGGACCTCAGGTGCTTGGATAGCTGCATCTTAAGCTTCCATTTTTCTTCTTTCTTTCTTTCTTTTGATACCTACTTAGAGGTAAATATAAAGGAGTAACATTCTCATAAATCAATAAAACCTTCTTTTGATGGATGCAAATTTGTATCCAATATGATTTACGCATTTCTCTTTAATTTCTGCATAAGTTTTCTCTTGATCCTCTTAAAAACAGGTATGTGTGGGCTTGTATTTAGGGTCTATTGGCGTACTAAATACTAAACTATTAAACATGATCTTGCCTACATGGATCTAACGGAGGACATGGCCCTAAACAGATTTGATTGGCGTCGTCAAATCCATATAGCCGACCCCACCTAGTGGGAAAATGCTTAGTTTGGTTTGGTTTGACTTGGTTTGGCGTACTAAATACTATTTAGTCATTTATCAGTTGGACCTATTATCACCCTAGATACCAAATAGAAATAGAATGCACTAGCAAACGGAATCTTATGATGTAACATAGGAGTGACTAGAAGGATGTAAATGTAAATGTAACATAGGAGTAACTAGAAGGATATCTACAGTACGTATGAGTATAGTAACTAAGGAAAGAAAATCTTAATTAAGCTAATGTAGTACATGGGTCTGGGCAAAAACACCTGACAGGTTGATCCAATTATGATGAAGTTAGTAGGGATGAAAACAGACCGCTATGGGTTGGGCCCATAGTGCACAGACCCACACCTGAAATATTGATAAGTGACCCTGCATGTGGGCCGAGTTAGCTCCAATGTACATAAATTGTATCTATATCCAAATTTAAATTAAAGAACCAAACTTGGATCCATATATACCAACCTAAGGGTGTGGACTGTGGACCAAACCAACATGAAGACCCAGGTGCTTGTATGCATGTATAAACCCTAAATATAATGCATTTGGTATACTTAACATGAGAACGCAGTGACACTCAATATGAAACCTATGGACCTGAACCCAGACCTGAATCAGTTGTGGGTCTGGTCTGGATCCAGTCAGGTTGCACTTGATTACCAATATACCCAAGTGTGGAACGTGTAAAATTATAGCAAAACATGATTATTATTTTTAGCCCACTTAGAAGATAAGTAATTTCTACTGCTGACCAAAAGACGGAACAAAAACCTTTTGGAAGGAAAACAGGCCCAAACAAGGCTAATCGAAATTATTATCATTCAAAGCATATATTAATGTATGGTTCTAACCCTAATTTGAAAATGTATTTTGGTTCCGGATCACCAAACAATAAACTATTTTGATCTGAATCATCATATCATAAGATCCTATTCTATGATTTTTCAGATCCAAATGTTTAACTGGATCTGTATTACTTGTGCACCCAAACTGGTCTCTGACCATGACAGATCTGAGATTTTGATCTACTTCCACAGCTACAAGACTCAATCAGATTTGGGTCCAAATGCAAGATCATGGGACTTGGGATAGACCCCAATTTGAATGTGGATCTGAAATTCTTAATTAACCAGCATCCAAGCTAAACCATACCCATTTGTCCATTTTTTTTCTTTCTTTCAACTATTGAATCAGTTCCAATGAATTGTTAACAAGAAAATGGTTAACAGATAATTTATTTTGTAAGCTCTAATCTTATTATCGATCTAATCGTGTGACCCACTAAATGGACGGTCTGAATTCAGATATGACTATGATGTCTGAAACTTGGACCCAAGTCAGGCCAGGCTTCTCTATTAACAACTGGGCTTCGAGTCCTTATACACTATGGTCTGGACCTGTCCCTTGGGGATGTTAACACTTAACAGGCCATGTTGGGTGAGGTCCATGAAGGACATGGACCCAAACCCAACCTGTTTTAAGTACTAATACCTGGCCCAAGGATGGACCCAACATTTGTCCAGTTTGTTGAACCCTGACTTGCCTACATTGGACCGGGTTGACCCCATACAGACCTGGCTGACTCAGGATCCCAACTGGGTCGCAGGAATGGGTCAATACCTTTTTTGGGGTAACGAGTCACTACAAAGTTTTCATTTGTGGAAGACTCACATCACATGGCATTCCATCCACTACAGACTACAGTATAAAACAGCTTTTGTGACCTATACATTTCTTATACTGATTTCCCGCGCCCTCTTTCTCTTCCCATTTCCCGCCACGAAAAGCAAAACCCTAAATCCCTAAATCCTCTCAAGTTTTCCATCAATCGAGAGCTAAAAATGGTATCCAAGCGAAACGGCAGCGACAGCTCTTTCGATGCTAAGAAGAGAAAGCGAGTCGGATTCTCCGATCCCGGTAAGATTTTGAAAACCATTGAAATCGGTTTTGAAATTCCCCATTTCCCTGAAATTCTTTCTGTCTTCGTTGCTTGTTTGTGGCAACTAGAAATGCTAGATGATATTTGGTTTTGGTGGATGAGTAATCCGTGATTACCCTAGTAATTCATGGGTCTATGTAATTGGGCATGCCACGTCTTTTTTGAAATGCCATGTTAATCTTAGTGTTCTAAGTTTCCCAGTTAGGGAAGTGTTTTGATTGGATTTAGATAGACTATTGGATTAATTAATGCATGAAAGTTGATATTAACCCGTGCTCAGCAGTGTATCTCCCTGCATGCAAAATAAATATTCACATATTAAAAAAAATCACCTCTTTCCATAGGAGAAGTTGGATAAAATAGAAATAGAAAAATTGGAGCAAAAATGATATAGTTACGTAGGAACAACTGAAACGTGAGTAGTTTGATGGAGAAATGGGTGGGTAGTTGCATGAGTAATAAAAGAACCGACAGTCAAAATTGAAGCCAAAACCTCCTAGCTTAATATATTATAATTTGTTGTCATGGAATTGAAAACATAGGAATTTATGTTAAAATGGGTTTGGAGAAATGATTATTAAGGAGGTGAGGGGTGAAGGATAAAAGGTGGGTATTTAGATGGGGCCTTGACTTTCTTAGGATTTGAATTACTGGGGTGATTGATGTCTGGGAACTCATTTCCCATCTCCACTTAATTCATTTTCTATTAAAGGGGTGGACTATTTCATAGTCATTTATGGATCTTCATCTTTGTTTCTTCAATTTTAGTCACTTCTAGGAATGCATTTCTTAGAATACCTAGAGATTTAATTTCATGCAAAAAACGGGTCCTGAATGTCTGAGTTAAAGTTCATTTTTGTGGAAAATGGTCAAGACAATGCTGTATCTCTCTCTCATTGTAGGGCATGCAGTGTGAATGGATTGAATCAAGGAATGGTCGGCCTTGTATGGGCTAGCACAAGGTGACCGACTACATGTACATGGGAAGGTTCCATGTGGTCATACACTTGAGATCATTTCTCAAAGATTAAATTACTTTTCTTTTTCTATTCTTTTCCTCTGTTTCATCTTCCAACAATTTGGCGTGGGACTGTGTAACTCTCCTAGTGGATAGCTTGCCATGGGTGCATCTAGATGATCAACTGATCTGTGGCCATGCAATCTTTTTGGTTCATAATTCATTTTGTTTTGGTGTCCTTTTCCATGATCTGAAAGTGTGTTTTGCCTTTTGCCTCAAATCAAGAGCAGGAAGCTTGAAACACTGCTATTGCTTTCATATTTTACATGGAATACTGTTCTTACCTGTTGGCAACTTGCTGGACTTTGATGAAATATGGCTGATATGATACTTGTGCATGCTGAACTTTTGCTATTTCTTGTTTAGTTTTTGCTCCCCGATTCCTATCTAACCTGATGGGCAGAAAACCAGAGATTTCAATGTTTTTGATATATGGCAAAGATTGAAATATTAGATTTTTTTTTTTTTTTTGGGGGAGGTGGTGTATGTGGTTGGTTGTGTGAAGAGATGAGCTAGCTCAAATTGGTCACTTGGGATGCTGTTCCAAGGTCTAGACCATTCATTTAGATGTGAGGGATTGAGCATTGGTTGCACACTCTATGGAGTGCACGATCAAACTCATCGAATTGGTTGGCATTTATCCTTTAGTGATTACCATTACCAAGAGTTTAACTTCTATTTATATCTCATAGTTGTTAAAATTGTCCAACGAATGAGGTTTTCTCTTGTTGTTCACCCACAGGGAAGCTTAATAAACTGCATAGACCATGTTTCATCATGCCGTGCATCCAGTTCAAGCCTTATTTAAGTATTCACTGGATTGCTGAAATAGGGCAACATAGTTGAGTTAAACATTTCCAAATAAAAATAGTTCAACTCTGCCCAGAAGTTTGATTTTTTGTATGTTGCAATATCTGACAATTGCCGAGCCGTGCATATTTTCTGGCTCTGCATTGAGAGATGTGAACCCCTACTAAAATTTGAACATTTGTTTTTTTTTTTTTTTTTTAAATTTTTTTGTTGCATGCCATGACCTTTTTTCTTCATACAATATCCAAAGGCACTGCTAACTATAAGCCTGTTTAGATTTTGGTATGATGTTCAGTTTGGTGATTTTCTCAATGATTCCTTATTCTTCTTCTTTGCTCTCTCTCTCTCTCTCTCTCTCTCTCTCTCTCTCTCTCTACTGTTGCAGATGTTGGCATTGAGGCAAATGAATGTATTAAAGTTTTTCTAGGTATGGGTTTATTCACTAATCTCGCAATTAACATATCTATATATGTGACGCAGTTTGCATGTTATGATTTCTTTTGCATGCATATAATGATATTACATGAACATCCCTTTCATTAGAAAATGGTATTTTTGAGTCCTCCCGGAGACATGAGATTAATATATTACTTAGACACTTGTCTGCTGAAGTCAAATAGAACTACTTATTTCTTATACATGGGACACCCAATAACACAATGGGCCTATTTGTTCGTGTAAAAATGGTGATAGGATTATTTGGAAGTATCAAATATTTGTATCATTATGGGAGGCCTTTTTTTTCTTTTTTTCTTTTTAAAACTTTCCTATTAGTAATTTTATGACCCTGCAGGCATAGCAGGGTGGTACGGACATTGGATACCATAGGGAGCACCAAGGTTTGAGGCTTGCTAAATCTGTTGAAAAATTTTCATGCTGGCATGTGTGGCAGACTATAAAAACCCTTTATCACCAATAATTATGTTGATTAGTCTTCGATGAGATCATTCCAAAGTAGAAGACAGCATAATGTTACTTTTTAGATGCATTCAATTCCATGAACTTTCACGTACATGTGTGATCCTTATTTATGTGCCACAGTTTACAATCACCTATGAATAAGGTTTTTTTTTTTTTGGTAAACTACTCATGGCACTTTTTACTCATCTTTCCGCATTTCAACTTCAATTTTGAGAAAGAATGGTCCTTGAGACAAGAACCATGTATATACTTCTGCTGCAGACATGGAAGCGTGGATAAGAATTCCTTAAACGCTCACAAACAACCATTCTTCTTTGGACTTAGAACACACATAGAAATAGTCTTTCTTCCTCTATGGATATATGCACTTATAAGTGGAACTCTATAGAAAATTGATTCAGTCAGGGGAGCCAAGTCTGATTGTGACTCAATTGATTTGTGAACCCACCCCAATTATCTTCAATCAAAAGTAAATCCATGGTCAAACAGGGAGAAAGGTCGCATAGTAACTTATGTCAATATCCACTAAATAAGATCTTCAATTCAATGGGAGATACTTAGCCAAGGGAGGAAAAAAAAAAGAAAATTGCAACTTTATTAGTATGATATGAAAGTATTCAAAGACTAAGGCTGGACGACCTATGCATATTGCTTATATAAGTCTCGAAAAACGCTTCAACCTTGGATTTGATACCCTACCATCCATCTAATCTCGTAAAAATTAAATTCACTAAATAATAGAATCCTATTGCAATTAGAAATATAGTAAAGAAACTACATAGAAATCCAAAGAGTAGTTTGGCTCTTGCTAGGAATGCCTTGGGCAAGAGATTTTTGTAGTGCTATTATTCCACTTGCTATCATTGTGGAGAAAACCACTCAAGTCCCGATCCAAATTTTTTAATGAAGATTCTTATCAGCCATCAAATAAGAAATAAACATGAAAGCGTCTGATACAATGAGAGCATTGTGATGTGTGACGAGGTATGAGGCGAGCTCCATATGCAGTCTTTGGAAAGCTACCCATTTGATCTTTATCTCAATCATAACAAATCCTTATCTAAGAGTTATTTCTATTATCAAATAAAATAAATCAATGAAGTGTTGTTTGAGAAATTTCTGACCTGTCTTAGAAGATTTGAAGCTATGGGGCTGTGGACCCCATATGACTGGTTGTCCATATATATGGGCCTGCTAAGCATATCAGGCCTGTTTTGGACTGTTGGACCAACCCAATTATGTTATCACGGACCTATTTTGAATCCTCTTTTAATTCAACAAATTATAGATCCAATCCATATCCATGTGACCATCCAATTTGATTTTTCATCCCTTTCTCTTAGAGAAATCTTTGATTGTGGTGGATCCAGAGTCTTTGGGTTCGATCAAAATGAATTCATCTTTTGCCACTATATTTGAGCACTGTTGGGACTTTGATTGCGTCTATCCTGCTTGTGTTGACAATTTCATCTTGATAATCGAGAAATTGATATTGTCACAATCAAATTATATGAGATGGTCCTTTCACCTTAAACATTCTGTGGAAGGAAAAGGACTTGTGGGAAATCTAGTGTGAACAACTTTGAAACACATAGGATAAAGATAGAAAATCTATCACCATTTGGACTCAAAACAATTCTAAAGTGGTTACTTGGGTCCTTAACTCAATTGAGTCTAACATTGCCCTTTCCCTTCAATCCTTCTCCAAAGTCTCAGATATATGGAACCATTTGAAGAAACTATATCATCAGGCAAACAGGACTAGGAAATTTTATTTGGACACTCATTTGGCGAAGTATACACAAGGCGACAGGACTGTCCAAGACTATTATAATGCTTTGTCACTTTATTGAATGAACTAGATTCAATGGTCCTCAGTGATGTCTCATCATAATCTTTCTTTTGTTATTAAGAATTTAAGATACAACATGACTCTTATACTAGCCAATTCTTGATGAACCTATGACCCGAACTTGAGTCAATTCGCACAACCTATATGAATAAGGAGGTATTTGCTGGTATAGATACCTATGTTATGAGATTCTAAGAGAAGGAGTTCAATTGCAATCTTAGACTACCCTAAATGAGTAACCTAATGGTTTTGTTGCTACTTCTTCTGATAATATGGCCGTGATATCTATGAAGGAAAGTAGGTTCAATGTTCTAAATTGGACATGTGGCAAGGAATAACAAGAAGATTTATTTATTTATTTGTGATTGTTGTAAAAGGGATGGACACATCATTTCTGAATTCTCTTGAAGACCTCCGCTGTAGATTGACCAAGCCTCGCATCATCCCATATACAATCAGACTGCTCTTTAGGCACAAGCTTAGACTGTTGAGTGAGACAAGTTCCTCTCACTCCAGTACCACAATATTGACTCCTAAATAGATTCGAGACATAATTATGCTTCTGTCGCTTCTACCTTCACTTCTATGCGAGTAACTTGTACGCACAATTCCGTTACCCTTCACCCTCTTCTTGGTTCAGACTCAGGGGCTTCGAATCATATGACTTCCATTGAACAAAATCTCAGTGAAACCCAAACCTATTCTAGAATCGAGCAAGTCATTGGGCCAATGGTCAACATCTGTCCATTTCTGGTGTAGGATCGATAGCCCTTGGGATCTCCCAGGATAAACCTTTACTTGTCCAATTTCTACTTTGTTCCACATTTATCTGCAAACTTGCTTTATGTTGGTCAGTTAATTGATAATGGCTACTCAATTCATTTGACCTCTTCTGGTTTTGTTGTATTGGACCGGTGAACTGGGAAGGGGGATAGGACAGGGAGTAAATGTGGGCTGATGTTTCTACTGGACGCCTTTGCTTCCTCGGTTGGCTCTACTAATAATTTGTGGGCTTTGACACCTTGGTCATAGGAATAATGATAAATTGGCCTTTTTTTTAAACGGGATTGTTTGGAACCTTCAGTTGATAATAATATCTTACTTCTTTGTTGAAATCTCAATGTGTTTCATGTTGCTTGAGTGAAAGTCATGTTTTATCTTTTCATTTTCATTATTCACGAGCCACTGCTTTCTTTGATATGGTATACATTGATGTTAGAGGAATTGTACCTCAATCAAGTAGGCTAGTTTATAAATATTATGTCACATTCTTTGATGGTCACTCTTGTTTTACATGGATTTATTTCCTTCATTGCAAATATGAAGTTTTATTTTAAAAAAAAAACTTACAATTTAATTCAAAACCAATTTGATAAAAATATTAAGGTCCTTCAGTCTGATTCAGTGGGAGAGTATGTCTTTGCGGATTTTTATGCCTTTTTATTTGACAAGCGCATCATCCATAAAACCATGCCTCTCATACCCCACAACAAAATGGAATAGCAGATATGAAAAATAGATTTATAGTTGAAATTAAGGTTCCTTCTATCTTTTTATGTGAAGCAATCTATACTGCCATTCATTAAATTAGTAGATTTCCAACTCCCATTTTGAACAACTTTCCTTTCGAATCCCTCTTCCATTACCTGCCTTCTTACTATCATGCACTTTTGGCTGTCTCTATTTTGTTCATCCTTCCTTGGAAAGGACTAAACTTTCACAAGTAGCTAAATGTGTATTTTTGGGGTATAGTGATAAATATAAACGTTTCCTCTGCTATGACCCAGAGGCCCCAAGGCTTGTCAAACTCGTATCTCCCGTAATGTTATATTGGTTGAACATATCCCCTATTATTTTCCTAAACTGGTTCTCGTACCTTGGATGTTTCTTATCTTTCTCAAATTTCCAATTCAACATCTCCCCGTCATGAAAGTCCATATTCGACCGCCAAAGCTTCCATCTGCTGATGCCTCTGCTCCTGATCACTCACCATCACCAGATCCTCTCTGTCAAGTTATATTTCTCTTGATTCGCCACCATCACCACCACCTTGCAGCGCTCTACTTATGTTTTTTAACCACCCGACTACATTGGTTTTCCTGCATTTTTTAGCTCCATAGATCGTTTTTCATACCTTATTCTTATTCACAGGCCAAAGAAATATCCTATTGGCAGAATTACTTGCTTTTGAAACTAATCAAACATGGGATTTGATTCCATGATCTGCTGGAGCTCTAGTTATTGGAAGTAAATGGGTCTATTCCATAAAATTGAAATAAAATAGGAGTCTGGATAGATTTAAGGCCCTGTCTTGTTGAATAGGGATTCAAGCAAGAATGTGGCATGGACTATAAAGAAACATTTGCATCAATTGCCAAAAATGACCACAGTCCATACCCTGGTTGCATTTATTGCCATACACAACTGCCCTCTTTGTCAAATGGACGTAAAAATGCTTTCTTACATGGCGACCTATAAGAGAGTTTTTATACGACTCCTTCCTGGATATGCATGTTGGCCGAATTATGTTTGTCGTCTGCGAAAATCTCTCTATGGACTTAAACAAGCCACGTGCGTGGTTTGATAAATCTCGTAGTGCTATTCTTCGAGCCTACTCTTGTCAGAGTCCCAGTGATATCTCAATATTTATTTGGCAGATTTGGCGTAGTTGCACCATCTTGCTTCTTTATATCAATGATATGCTTATTAGTGGGAATGTTGCTTTTGGCATTGTAGCTATTAAGACACATCTTATGAGCAATTTTGAGATGGAAGATTTGGGGCCCCTCAGTTTGTTAGTCTTTAGATTTCATTCACAAAAGATGGTATTTATATCCATCAAAGAAAATATGCCGAGGATTTACTCTTATATGCATATTTGACGTACTTTAAGATAATTGATACTCCATTAGAGCGGAATGTCAAAATTCGGAAAAAGACAGTCCTCTACCTGTTCCCACTCTGTACCGACGACTGGTTGGCGGTTTGATATATCTCACCCTGACCCGTCATGATATATCAATCACATTCAGTTTAGATTGTTTGTCGGTTTGTGAGTAATCCCCACAAATCCCATCTCACATTTGCTCACCAGATTCTCATTATATTTGAGGATTGTGGACTTTTCTACTCCTCTGCTTCCTCTTTGCATATACCAGGTTATGTAGATGTAGACTGGGCTGGATGCCCTGACACTAGAAGATCTGCTATTGGTTGGTGTATGTTCCTAGATCTACTTATTTCCTGGAAGTGCAAAAAGCATATTACAATCTCAAAATCTTTTGGTGAAGCTGAGTATAGATCTGTGACATCATTCCTCTGCAAGTAGTGAGGTGATTTAGCTTCTTCGACGACTCCTTCGCAAACTTGGTGTTCCTGTCCTTGGTCCCACTCTACTCAATGCTAACACTACTAGTTTCATATAGATCACCAACAGTCTTTGTTTCTCATGAGCGAACCAGGCACATTGAGGTCAACTGTCATTTCATTTGTCTGCATGTCCTCTCAAGCATTATACATCTACCTCATGTATCATCTTCGAACCAGCTGGCAGATCTCTTCACCATGCCCCATCCTCGTCATGATTTTCTTACAGTCAAATTGATCCTTTGTACAAATCTGCATCAATTTGAGGGGGAGTGTAGACGTATAGAAGTGGCCCATGGTTGAGGATGATCAGAAACTAGCCCACATGTTCACTAGTCAAGCAAGAATATCTCTCCATGTTGGTCTTAGTAAGACAATGTAAAGGTAGTAGTACAAGGAGATCATTGATTGGCATTTAGATAGATGATTCGTTGATTTCATTGTAATTAATCTGTGATCAATGATTGTAGCCATTGATTGGCATTTTTGAGTTATAAATTCATGGTCGATCCCAAAGGCAAATCAGACCTTCATGGCATATCTTCTTTCTCTTTCTCTCTTCCATTGATACTCTGACATGGATATGTTGAACCAATCCATGGATAAAAACAAAGATAAATATGTTTAATTGTATTAAATCCTGAATTTGAAAATACTGTGTTCCATCTTTGCACAGTTGACCCTCCCATCCATCTTGCAAAACAGATTCCTTAAAATATAGGACCCCTGTTTACATTAAAACTTATCAAAATAAGTTATAAAAAAGATGAAATTCCATACGTTGCAGATTGCTGCGGCATCCAGGACCTTTCTGTATGAGGGGTCCAGCAACCCATTGTTTTATAAAAGTGGACCCACATGAATTTAGGGGTCCTCTGGGAAACCATACTGGTGTGGAGTTCCATGGACTTGGGCCCATCTTGGCCCATTTGATTGAGGCCTAAAATGACCTATTTTGCTGGTTGTCATAGTTTCCTGTTATTGCAGAACAAACCCCGTGTTTTGGACTGTTATATCAAACCAGTACCTGGCAGCTATGATGCCTGGATACTTAAAAATAGGCGAAGTATTGTGTCATCGTATTCGATACCTCACTTTTTTTTATTTGTAAAATTTGTGTCCATGGCGGGTCCCTACCGTACCTATGCCAATTTTGGGCATCATAGCCTGATAATCAAATTTATTAATTCTTTGGTGCTTCTTTGGAGGCCCAATCGATCCTAGGTCCTCCTAGAGGTGTCCAGGTTGCAGGCCCAATCACAAGCGTCCAAACAGTTGTTGATATATCATTAGAAAATGTAAAGAAGAAATATGATTTATATGGGTTTATTGGAGTTGCCACTGCCTTTAAAAAGAATGCCTGCATGCTTTGATTTAAGTCCTCTGTTTGGAATTGGATCTAGAGTTTGGATATGTGAAATACAGTTTTTTAAGATATGCAATTCATAGATAAATGTTTCTGTATGATTAAAGTCGTAAATTGTACTTAAAAAGAATGCATGCCAATGAAAAATTACTAAGATGCTCCCGTGATATCTTACAGATTTCTACATTTGATGCCATTCAAAAGTAATTCTTAAACAGTGTTATGATTTCTTAATAGTTCACCCACTTGGGAGTTGGAGTGGCATAAGGCGTGGCTTTGCTCCCCAAGTCTTGTGTAAAAAAATCGCCCCAGATTTACCCAGTGTGTGTTTGTGTGGGTTTAGTGGGCACCACCCAGGGGATTAGTAGTCCTGTTGGGTCAAAGACCTCAGGGATACCCACGACATAACAAAAAAGGATTTCTTAATAGTTCATTTCTTGTGTTCAGTTTGGTATTAGAGAGAGGTATGAAGGGCTTGGTGCATTATCCTAGCAGAATGAGACTAGTGTATGGAATTGATTCATTGGTTTGATCTTCACCATTATAATTGAATTTTTTTAATGTATTATTGCTTTTTATTTGGTTGGTGTATTTTGCAGTAAGTAGACCGGAAGAAATGGATGCTGCAGGCAGCTTTTCTATAGATCCAGTCGATCTGAATCAATTTTTTGGGGAAGATGGAAAGATATATGGTTACAAAGATTTAAAGGTGATTCCTATTTAGTTATAACTTGTACTCATATTGTTTCTTTCTTTTTTTTTTCTTTTTTTTATTATTACATTGACATGGTGACACTAAACATGTTCATCCATTTTGATTATTCACTTCTGTTCTTTGCATTGTAGATATTCTCCTTCATGCCATATGGGTCCCACTATCTACACAACCTTACGAGCAGTTAAATTTAAACTCATCCTGGATGGGTGATAATATCTTTTTCTTGCCATAGACTTTCAGTAGAATGCGATAATGTGTGTATGTGTGTTTTTTCAAAATCTTATTTTGCATTCAAGGATGATCTAGATAATTGTGAAGAGTGGGTCCATCTTAATTGAATGTTTGCCTGAATGAAAAGCCTGTATTTGTTTGAGCATTGTATGATATACTGTACTGGTAAGCTCATTGAAAGCTAGCATAAAACTATGGAAGAATATTTTTTCTGTATAAATTGGTGGCTTAGTTCCCCAGTGCTTTTTCTTCTTTTGCCTTAATATGTTTTTCTTCCAGATCAAATTGGTACAATTCATCATGTGGTATCTTTCTTATTATTTGCTACACAACCTGTTGCACCTCCTTTTGGCTTTTGTTGCCTGGTGTTGTTGACATGACTGCAGTAATGTGGTAATGATTTGATGGTTGAGTGGAAAATTGAGATGTGTGGTTGTCTACACATGAGAAAAATACTTGATAGTAGTTTAGCATCATGATTTCATGAATTGAATGAATGACATGTTTCATTATGTATTTATTTTTGTTCTCCTTGCATCCTGATGTAGAAGGTGAAAATTACCTCTGTAAAATTCGGTATTCTTTATCACTGTAACAGAAGTTACGGATTGCCACTGGGTGTATTATGAGTTTGTGAGAGATGGTTTCTATTTTCCACCGACTTTTGCTTGCCCCTCTACAAAAAGCAGTTTGGAATTACTGTTTCCCTATTATTGGAGTGCAATGTGTTTGAAAATATTCTCCTGTGAGCTGCAGAATGTGCGAGCTCATGTTCTGTCAGTCCGTATTGCGGGACCACCCTGAATTTACATGATGGGTCCATGATGAGAAGCGCCCATCCTCCGTCCCATACTCCTCTGCTCACAGGAGAACATTTCCCCAATGTGTTACGCTTAACTTGGTGAAAGACTTTATGTAAAATTGAGAATTGGCTTATCCTTCTTGAGGAGTTATTATTATTATTATTATTTCGGAATTGTATGGTGGTAGCTGTTTTTTGGTCTCTATAACCGAAGAGAAATTAGGGGACTATTCAAGATTTGGCTTGTTCTGTGTATGATATTTGCTCGATGGGCTCGTTGGTTTGTCATATCATGGGTTGTGGCTACAAAGGAGTAAATAATTTTTTTTCTCCTTTTTGTTTTTGATGTTTGGTGATACTGAACTTTTGATGCAGAACTGGGCCCACAAGTGGTCCTTCGCCCAAGATAGTTTAGGGATATATTTTTATTTCTTTTATTTATTTATTTTCCCTAATTATTAGTTAGCAAGTTTTTAATTGAATTAATATTGGATTTCTTATTTCCTAGTTTGATTAGGATTTTTAGCCACCAAGTTTATCTTCCTATTTATATGCAATGTAAGAGATGAAAATCTCGGACTTTGATTATTAAATAGAATTATTGTGGGTTTCTATCCTTGAGGTGTGTCCTTGTGTTGAAGTCTTTGTGGAGACGTGTTGAAGTGTCTACGGACATGTGCTTCGGCACTCCATGCAAGCCCTAACCCTAGGGCCTGCATCAGCTTTTTTAACTTTTATTGTTCCCTTTGATAGCCGTTAGGCTGTGTACATCATACACTTTTAGTTAATAAAATTTACTTTTACAAATCCAAAAAAAAGGTTTGTTAGTTCTACATTGTGTGCTCATATATCACTTAACCTTGGTGCAGATTCACATTTGGTTTAATATCATATCCTTTCGTGCATATGCTGATATTACATACCAGAGCACATTCAATGTAAGTATTATCTATTCCCATGATGCTAGACTTATTCTTAGGTAGCTTACCTTCTTATTTTTATTTTTATCTTTGCAAGTGCATGTAGTCTTTTCTTGTATATTTCTTGGTGAGAGCTGCTTTGGTTTAGGATGTGGGAATAAAAATTGGCTAAATTGGCAAGTACAAGAGTACAACAAAGCTTTGAAATTATAAATTGGTTCATACCTCGGAGTAGGAGCCATATGAATCAAATAGCAAGTTGTAATGTAAATCCTAAGATTCTTTTTGTTTTCCAAGAAACAAAACGTAAAATTATGAAACAGTAAAAATTCAAATATTTACCATCCATCTATATAATGAAATAGTGATACAAAGAACTTGGGACCCGCCTGGATGTATGCTAGCCATAATGGTAGGGGGAATGACAAGTGTATGATTGATGGTGTGGATTATGGGTGGGCCAATCACTCTAAGCAGACCATCCTAACCCTTGATTTTAGAGCCTTAAAGTTTGAGTGCATTCTTTTATCGTGAGTGGATACTGATCTGATCATTGTCAAATTGGGATAAGCACCAATTCACGAGTTTAAATGTGTGAGAGGGTTTGGATTGATTTAAGTTCATTCTTAATCTCTCCCTGTTTTGTAAAGTTACGCTAAAATTTTGCATCTTGCTGTTCCCACTTGACAACATCCCACAAGTTTTCCTCACAGGCTAAGATGTTTTATGTTTTCTTGTTGCATCTTAGCCCTTAGGATAATATTTCCATACACCATCTGTCAACCCGAACAGACCGCCCATGGAGGAGATACGCTAAACAAATAGTCATCGTGTAAGGTTTTTCAAGGAAACTTAAAAGTTAGGGCAACCCGGTACTGCTTCCAATGAATTACGACCAATGTTTTTGCATAGTAGATAAAGGAAAAAAGTAAGAGAAAAAAAATAATCATAGAAGATTCCACAAGTATATAAAGGAAAAAAGTAAAAGAGAGTACAAATAATCAAAGAAGATTCCACAAGTATTTCGTGTGGTCACTCATTGGTCCATGTAATTATGTGAACCCCTCCTTCTCCTCCAATGTTTACCCCTTTTTCAAATCTCACTCAACGGCCTACCATTAAACTGACGCTTTTAAAACACTAGAATAAAATATAATGAAAAACCAAATCATTCATTTAGATATATTTCGTTGTGGGCCCAAATAGTATTGAGGTTAAATTCTCATAAGATAGGAAATTTCTTATGTGGGATTTAGATTTTTCTTAAGTGGGTACCATTTAATTTTTCTTAAGCGGGCCTCACATAGGAGCATCAGGAAATTCTCATAATGGAAAACCCTGGAGGATCTAGATTCTGGGCCCATTTTGATAATTCTAAAGTGGGTGCCACTCAGGAGCTCCGGAAATAAGCAGGGAGTAGAGGATCAAGATTTAAAATTCCATATGATGAGGTTAAAAAAAAAAAGAAAGAAGAAGAAGAAGATTGTAGTGAGGAAGTAACTTCTGGTAAGTGAAAAAGTAGCTTGTAGTGCCTTAAGTTAGGCTTTCCTTGAGATAAGGGAGTAGAATTCTATCATGGGGCCCACTATGGAAAATCTGAACTATTTAGAATGAACTCCCTCCCTTTTTGGTGGGATGCCCTCAAATCTACTCTATTAGCTAGTCTTATTGTAAGATCGAGCATAGGATTAATTATGTGCATATATATTTAATATTAAGGTGGGACCAAACCATATTGGACTAAAATTTGGGGAAGTGCATCAGTAGGAGAGGGCATTCATTTTGAGGGTTCGGATTTTAATAAGTGGGCCTCATCATGGAGTCTCACTCTGTTCCCGTTCCCATGAGTGTGACATTAAGAGGATGGACTCAAGATGGAGGGAACAAAGAAACTAATCCTCAATGGAGTGTCTTCTAGGAGGAATTAGAAGACAAAAATGTCCTCTTTACTTTTGTGAATTTCTCTTCACTTGCAAAGAAAAAGAGGAAATGATGAGGGGCAAAAGCAATCACAAAAATGCTCACTTCAACTTCTTTTGTCATGTAAGGAACGGAAGACAAGTTAGAAACCTTCTGTGAAAAATGGTTTTCAAATCACATGGCAATGAATAATTGTTAATACTATACTATGTGGTTTTAGCTATAGGCCGTGTAACACCACGTGCCTTATCCACTTCAAAAGCTAGCTATTGAAGTTGAGGCAACCGTGGGTACTTAAGCCTAGGCTCTAGACTTGTCCACTTTCAATGTGGGACTTGTACAGTCCAAGATATCCTGTTGTTCTTTTGTGGGTGACGAGCACACATATTAACTTGCCTACCGCTATGACACAGGCCCACTGGATCTCACACTCTCCCTCGCCTGAAGACAAAGCCGTCCCCAGCTCTGATACCATTTGTAACACCACGGGCCTTACCAACCGCAAAAGCTAGCTATTAAAAAGGAGGTAACCATGGGTACTTAAGCCTAGACTCTAGACCTGTCCACTTCTGATGTGGGACTCGTGCAGCCCAAGATATATTGCTGTTCTTTTTTGGGTGACAGGCTCACAGATTAACCTGTTTACCGCCAGGAGATGGGCCCACCAGATCTCATAGGCCGACATGGATGGAAGTAGTAAGGATAAATCTGAAGTGCAACCTCTGAGGATTTGGTCCAATCTATTGTGGGAAACCAGAATTCATTGCACGAAACCTAACATAGTTGAAACAAGGCTTTGATGATGGTGATTGTAGTTGTATTATGTGGTTTTAGGGTTTTTGAAAACCAGAAACCCTTTTTTCATTCTCAAAGTAAGTTAAGAACACTAAATAATATGTTTTTCCCTGCTTACACAATGTCTCAATAAAGAAAAAGGGTCTTAAAAAAAAATATGCTTCAGATTAAAATGAAAGGTGGAAAAGAGTTTTAAGTGGTGGAAAAGATTCTGTATAGTAGAGTCACACTGCACAATTGAATCTTACCACTCAAATCAGAATCCTAAGATTTTAATTTATTTTATTATAAAGATAGAACTGTTACAACTGTATTTTTCAGGTTGACTTGGTTATTCCTCCTAAGATTTTAAGAACTTTTTTTTTAAAGTAATCTGCTTGAGTGATGGTCTTTGTTTAGGCCCTTAGGGTGCCTTTCCGTCAACTCTTCTCATTTTAACACAATTGGCTTGGATGTCTTTAGAAAACTTAACCCTATTTGGTAACAAACAAGCTCAGGAGTTGAGTCTTGGAGTGTTTTTGGTGGCAACATTCTAATTTGATTATCATTAATTGATTGTTCTAAGGGATCCAAAGATACCACGAATCTGAAGCCTGTTCTTCGGGTAAGCACCAATTATAATTTATCTATAAGTATTCATAATAATGTATTTTAAATGTAAATCAATTTTATCTACTGGTATATTGAACTTTTGTTTTTGGGCAGAATATATTTGGTGAGTCTCTGGTTGAGCAGAAGGATGAATTTTTGCAATCGTTTTCGACAGAAAGTCATTATATTAGGTATGGTTCTTTCCGTCCATCCATTTTACTTGTACAATATGCATTGATAGTTTGGACTTCAAACATCAGCCTCCATTTCTCTGTTTCCATCATTTCTCGTTTTTCCCCAATTCGCAGTTTTTTTTTCCCATTGATTAACATGTGCTGCTTTTGCCTCTCATTTTGATTTGCTGATCTCAGAAATGTTGTTTCGAATGGAGAGGTTGTTAAAGCCTTAAAGGGACACGATAATGCATCTGATCACCATTTGGAGGAAAAGGCTTCTACCCTAGAGGTGTTCTTCAAAATTTTACTTCTATGCTCACTTACATATATATTTTGTGATGCCTGCATCCTGTCAATGTTCTGGGTTCTGTATGAACCTATATACCGGGTATTTCAAATTAGGCAACCATTTGTATTATGTTGGTTTTAATAAGTTTTATGTGTGAAATCCATGGTGTATTGGCGTGCACCTCTTCTATCCTTCTTGGCATTATGGTAGTATTGAAGTCTCAATTGTAGTTTCAACTTTGAAATATAGATCATAATAGTAGTGATCTCCAGGTTACTGAGTACTCTATGTTGTCATATGGTACCTGATGTCATCAATAGTGAGGGAGGGAGGCCAGGCTCAGATCTTGACTCATGAACAGATATTATTTTGGAATGGCAAGTGCCTTACTCTATCAACTCAAAAGAGAAATTATGAGACAAACATTATGTTTCTGAAAGGATCAGTATCTATACAGTTCCAAAATTTCCGTCGCTAGTCAGTAATAGTAATACCACGCTGTTGTTTCCAAGACCTCCACAATAACTTTTGCCTAAGCCTTCATAGTCTCTCCCAGAGAAGCCAACTCAATCTGGAAAGTACTGTTACTTAGAGAGGCTCCATAGAGAACGGCCACTTACTCACTGGTAAGTGGCGGGAGTTCTCACCTGGCTGCCCAGGGTTTGAACCCTGGGTACGCCACCTCTTCCCACTTGTGTGGGCTTTCTTCGCGCTTGTGCGGGCTCCTTTCCCACGTGTGTGGGCCTTCTTCGCGCTTGTGCGGGCTCCTTTCCCACGTGTGTGGGCCTTCTTCCCGCTTGTGCTGGCTGTCTTCCCATATGTGTGCGGGCTCTCTCTTGGGTCCCAGCCCCCTTGGCTGGGTTACCAAAAAAAAAAAAGAGAGAGGCTCCATAATATAGATTCACTCCTGTCCCAGGAAACCATAACGTAAGTATTCTAGTTTCCTTATACGCCCCTTTTCTAATTACTTGGGTCCATGTTGTTTTAAGTTTGAAAGTATCTTGAAGGATTTAATTAGTCAAATAGAAAGTTTACTCACATAGTTGAATAGGAATTTTGTTCATATAATTCAACTTGAAGCTGCATTAATCCTTTTAGGAGTTCAAGTGGAGTGCAATCTCGTTATATTTTGAATATGGTTTTAAAAGGGATCCTTCTATTTTGTTTGTTTATTATTATTTTTTGATATAGACATTATGAAAACTTTTGAGTCAAATAGTTTAATATGAACTAGTAGAAGAAAGGCATATACAGTGAGTGCAGGTTAGCAGTTTTGAGGATTAGAGAGGAAGATTGGGTCATAATTGAGTTGATAATTCCACATTGTTTTAGGTTCTGATACTTGGGAGAAACTGTAGGGGAGAAAAAGAGAACTTAGCTCTTGACGAGGTTACTGTAAATAGAATTCATGGAGTGGACAGAGTGGAAACCAGCAGGTAGATTTTTATGTGATTGTTGTATGACACTTCAATTAATGGGTTTTTTTTATTATTATTATGATGGCAGTTAGACCTGCATTGTTATATGGCATGGAATGTTGGGCAACAAAGAAACAACAAAAAACATCAAATGTGGCGAGAAATGAATGGTAAGTTGGATGTCTGGAGTGACAAGGATGGAATTAGTAATGAATATATGAGAGGGGAAAATAATTTATGTTAGTTTAGTGTCAAATTGTGGTGAATAGATGGCAGGTTGTGTTGAATCGGGTGAGTGCCAATTCTTTATTGTTATTATTATTATTTGAGTGGGGGGACGGGATTGAGTGGGAAAAGGGTAGAATAGAGCATTGGTGGGGCCCACATTAAATCAATAGTGGTCTGGCCACTCTTGATAATTCAGAAATACCATAATGGACCTCGTGAGTTAATAGTCTCTATATTAATAATTATACTTGATTTGGTTTTGTTATCAGTTAAGGCCTTCCTTCCATTGGCATGTGATAGGTTTCCAACTATTTATGAGTTCCATCTGTAGTTTGCATTAAACTAGTTGATGGTGAACAGTGTTCTAAAAACAAGACTGGATACGATTCAACCAGAAGCCGGTACTGTCACCAGTCTGGTCAGATCCAAACTGGGGTACGGTCAAAACTGTTAAAAACTGGTGGATGAACAGTCGGACCTGCCTTGAATTATTTTGATTGATTGATTATTATTATTTCTTATTTTGCGGTTCGGCCTGGTTGTCTGATGGTTGAATTCCACTGGTTTGTCCTCAGGGGTGATTATAACATTGGTGGGAATGCTCTTTTGGTCTTGGGTAATTGAGATTAGTATATATCTGAAAACAAAAGGGCCCTTAGGTGCAGTTCATAGTGTTGAGCAATGTTTCAGTTGAAAACTACATTTGCTCAGCCCTACACTGTATTTGGAAGGACCAAAGTTTTGGTGACCCGTACTTTTATATATGAGCCCTTTTATGGATAACTATGGGCTTGTTTGGCAAATCTTATTTGTATCACATAGATCTTTGGATAATAGATCTATGTGGAATAGATATTGTATAAATACACCGTTTGGTAAAACAAATAAATGGTTTGAAATAGACATTTTATTAATCCAACGCTTTACAGTCTTTAGGGGTGTAAAAAAAACCGTCTAACCGACTGGACTGAACCGAACTGATGGTTAATAACCGTGTTTCATGGTTCAGTTACGGTTATTAAAATCGGAAAACCGTGGTTCACGGTTCGGTTACGGTTTTCATTTTCGACTCACGGTTATTAATCGAACCGAACTGCAAAATATGGTTTGGTTAACCGTTTTCCCAAAACACACGGTTAACCGAACCGTAACACTAAACTAAAGTGCCTAGATGTGGTAACACTAAACTAAAGTGCCTAGATGTTTTGTAGTATCATTTAAGACTTTTAGTTGTGTTTATTTTCATTAAGAATGATAGTGTTTTTTTGTTTGGTATGTGAAAAATGATAGTATTTTGCATGCAGAGTCAAAGGGCAAAGATAGATTTTTTTTTAAGTGACAATTAACCGTAACCGAACTGTCTAATACGATTAACCGTGGTTCAATTTTTAACGGTTTTTTAGGGTACTGTTATGGTTTTTAAAAACTGAAAACCGTAAAATACGGTTCACAGTTAACCGAACCATTACACCCCTAAGATTTTTCACAAATTTCTCAAGAAATACAATGAATCAAGGGCTAAAATTTGATCTTGCGGGCTATTTTAGCATTTACAATAGGATCAACGGTTCGGATCTTGCTTAAGGGACCCACAGAAGTCAAGAGTACATATTTAATGGTTCATGTTTTATCACAAATATCTCAATAATGTTGCAGCATCAGTGGCTGATATTTGACCGTATGGCTGTGTTGGACATTATGAAGAGATTCAACAGTTTGGGTTTTTGGTTTGGGCCCAACAGTTGAAAAAAAAAAATGAGAAAGAACTGAACTGCATGTCATCACGTCCAAACCCAGCCATTTAGACGGAAGAGGATCAACGCTCCACAGTTTATCATGAATATCTCAAGATCCACAAGGTGTTAAGAGCTTCTTGAGAGGATCAACAGTTTGGATCTTGATCTAAGGGTCCATGTTTTTTCACAAATATCTAGAGACCCGTGAATGATTGACAGTTAAAATTTTGTATAGTGGCCGTTCTTGAGATTGTAAGGAGGATTACCGGTTTGGATTTACATTTATGCCCCTACAAATAAAGGAAAGGACCATACTGCCTGTGCATCACTTGGAAGCCCAATCACTTTACACAATAGCACATCAACAGTTCATAGTTTTTCAATTATTTCTTGAGATCCACAGTGAATGAAGGGCCGCAGTTTGATCCAATAGTCGTTCTTGACATTACAAGGAGTATCAAGGGTTTGGGTCTTGATAGAGGGTCCCACAGAAGCCCAGAAATGTAGATCTAATGGTTTACAGTTTTTTCACAAATATCTCGAGATTTGTGAAGAACCAACGGTTCAAATTTGGTCCCATAGCCGTTTTTAGGGTGATGAAGACTTCCAGCGGTTTGGATCATCATGTTGGGCCATGGATATTTTTTTTTTCAAAGAAAAAACGGATTGGTAGAAAGTTTGCTCTAGCAGCCCGGTCTGTCCGCCTTAAGAGACTTTCATCTGTGTCAGAAAGCACCATTTTTAGCCCATAAGAAATAGACGAAAAACATTTGATGTCTGGTTCAAACAGAGGTGATGTGCACCATCCAAACTGTCTAAATGTCAAAAAATTCTATATTAAACCAGTTTAAGACATTTAGGCCCTGGAAGTAGAGATGCCAAACGGCACCTAAATTATTTGCTTGGCACACATTATATTGAGGACCATTTTTATCATGGTCCAGTTTATAAGATGTGCCCTCTCATGGATGGAGGTTTCCTGAAGCTCTCCCATATTGAATTTTCTCATGATTTTAATTATCTAGTGTTCCCATCATTTAATGCGGACCTTGTTTCATTCCCCCAATGACTCCAGTTGACTCCCCTGAGTAAGCCATGCAGGCTGACTGGTGTGCCATAGAGGTTGAGTCCGTAACAGTTGGCTGCAAATGCTCAGGCATGATCTTTCCCATGATATGACCTGTAACCTGTTGGATGAATGTGAGGGGGTTCAGGATGTCTCAAGTATGTTAGAGGCTTCTTTTCATTATGTTCTTAGGGAGGCAAAAAATGAGGCAGATACTCTGGTGAAGGAGGGAGTTTTTCTCACTTCAAAGATTTTTTTTTTTTTTTATGTTTAATCATTTCTTTGTGTTTTAGCTATTGCTTTTGTCCTGTTTCTGCCTTCGTTTTTCGGGAGCAATAAAATTTTACCATTATAAAAATAAATAAAAAAAAAAAGAACCTGTTAGATGAATGAGATAGATAGTTGAAACATTGGTCAAACAGGACAATGCAGGTTACACTAAAAAAAAAACACCATTTTCATAGTCGACATTGTATAATGGTTAACATTAATGATTGTTGTGTTTTTTGTGGGAGATTCTCCACTTCTTCCCATGAAAACTTAAGAGATCTTCATCATCATCATCACTTTCGTCTTCACCATCATCATCATTCGTCATCATCAAAATGTTATCTCATGAATCAAAGAGATATTAGAAATATGATACATAATTTGAAGGACACACCCTCTCTGAGTTCATATTCCCATCATATGGCATGGATACATTATCTATATTATTGGATTATTATCATTAACTCATAATGCTCTTCGCTTTGACGGCATCAGGTTATTCGCATGGATTTAAGAAGCATGCCTGTTGGAGAGCTATATTCTCGTTTGGTACCTTTGGTGCTTGTTATTATTGAGGTATTGTAGTGCTGTTTTATCCTCTTGAATATTCTATATTCATGTATGTAATTCTGCCAACTGTGAATTTTAGGATATAATTTATGACAGGTCCAATGATTTGTTTCAGGTGGCACTGCTATAGACATCACTGATCCCAGATGGGAGATTTATTTCTTGGTTGAAAGGATATCTGATGAGTCAGGGGAAAACAATGTCAAATTACTTGGGTTCACAACTATCTACCGTTTCTACCACTACCCTGACAGTTCGCGTTTAAGGATTAGCCAGGTTTGACGTCCTAATAGATTCTTCATTAAAGTTTACAATAAATCATCATTAGTATTGTTTTGAAAATCGGAATTGTATCGCAAATCATTCAAGGGGTAATTGAATCATATCATGGCATGTCCTTATCGTGTCTATGGCGTGTCCCTGACATCTCTGGGCATCATAGCCAATTAGTCTAATTAGCTTGTCAAAATTGCAACATTTTTGTTGCTACAAAATATTGATCAACATGGATCGACTCAAGTCCAAACAGTAGAATGAGCATTAGTTTACTGATGGAAGAACTGAAAAAACCTTCTGTTTGGGAAATCCTTTGTTTGCTGTTGGGGTAATAGTATGGTTTATTTGATTGGCTGTTATGCAGCATAAAGGCCGATGCATAATGGATATCAGTGGATACCACACCGATATTTTACTGAGTAATTTGTATTGGTCCATATCACAACACATCTCAAGGTCTCAAAAAACTTTTTCTAACAGGACATGTGATAGAGGTAGGGTCCAATTGGTACAATCAGATTCAATAGGATCAAATGGACTATAAGCTGAAGTTTCTATTTTGATCGTCCATTTAATTATCTTTGATCAGACGGCTAGCAACGTCCTATGGACCTTTTTTTTATTTACTTTAGGATCTGTTAATATGAAAATAAGAAAATCAAGTTAGTTGGATGCTTTTAGAAAACTACTAGTAGATTTTATTGCTCATTACTGCAAAGAGGTTTGCTCTTACCTCTGATTGGAACCTGTTCTTGTGCAGATACTGGTATTGCCTCCTTACCATGGCAAAGGCCATGGCCGTCTTCTCCTAGAAATTTTGAATTCCATCGCGGTATCTGAAGACGCTTATGATGTGACTGTCGAAGAGCCATCTGATTACCTTCAATATGTACGCACTTGCATTGACACACTTCGCCTGTTATCTTTTGAGCCGGTCAAGCCTGCAATTGCTAAAGTTGCTTCTCAACTGAAGCACGGCAACCTCTCAAAGAAAACATGTGAATTTCACTCTGATCCACCAGCAAGCATAGTTGAGGATGTCAGGAAAATGTTGAAAATCAACAAAAAACAGCTTCTCCGCTGTTGGGAGGTTCTTATCTATCTGAATCTTAATCCCATGGACCCTCAATGCATGGAGAACTACAAAACCTGTATATCAGATCGCGTGAAGGTGGATATCTTGGGGAAAGATGTGGGGGCTGTTGGCAAACGCGTCATTCAAGTTCCAAATAATGATGAATCAGACACGTCTTTTGTACTGTTCCGCCCACAGTCAGCTGGAAAAGATGACGGTTTGGAGGTTGAGCTTGAGGGAATTCAAGAGAATCAAGGAGAGCAGTTGAGTGAGCTATTTGATGAGCGGGTGGAAGAGATAAAGGCCGTCGCAAAGACAATTTCACGATATATTAAGTTATAGTTTTCATGCGCTGGAGTTTCTCGGTATTGTTGCTGGAATAGGATGATTTCCATTTAGGATCGGTTTGAGAACTGTTGTATCTTCAATGTCTTCTGCAAGAAAATGGATCTTTGAAATTTTGCTGCGGCAACATTGATCAAAGGTTGGTCTGTATATTCTGGCTATATACTGATTGAGAATTGGTTTACAGTTCATTGCAGGATGATGGTGTCAACTCAACCCTTAAAATGCCGGTAGCAATTAATCTCAGAAATCTTATATAATGAGAGCACATTCTTTTTCATTTTTCCCCCACTTTTTTTTTTTTTTTTAGAATGCCCATCTTAGAGAGAGGGTCATGTGCCTTCCAGTTAGAGAGTTGTTTTTAGTGGGCAAGGGGTTAGTTAACTGTGCATGAGTGCACCTCACATGTTGGGACAGATCACCAAAACATTGGCCTCGCCAATACTAACTGGCATCTCGTGACAATACACAGCGGGTTACGGCCTTGTGAAGTCAGGGATACACAGCACGAAAAGTATAGAGTGCACTGTAAATAAAGAAAATTTACTGACCCCTCTAATGGTGGTGGAAAAAGTGCAGTGTTATAGAATTAATCACTTTCACTTTCGATGAAAACTTTTTCTAGGACCCAAGCGTAGCATAGTTTGGTGGGATATTGACCGCATGATGTGTGCGATATTGCACAGCCCTAAGACATTGCACGATGCAGGCAATATCCCCAGTTCCATTCCAGATTCATCACTGTATGGGACTCACCAGGTGAACAATGATGATCACAAGTCAGAATGCTTGACCGGGACAGAGTTCATTCTCATGGGTCTTGCACACTGGAAAAGTATGTCATCTTTTGGCCCTGTTTGGATCTTGGACTCAATTGCTATTGCTTTACCTCTAAATCTAATTACATTTAGCTGAGTTTACCTGTAATTGATTTCACAAAGAAAGAGAAAAATAAATTACAGGTAACACAGTTATCATCGCATGAACTGTAGTACACTCTAAAAATTACCTGCACTCAACATTGACTCATTGATGAGGACCCAGGCATGCCCCTTCAAGGTTAACCAGGGGGAAAATGGTTGAGGTTATCTTCTGAACGGTTTTGATTCTTATCATTCGAGATGATATTGATTAAAGACCCTGAAGGTAAAAACTCATGCATGGATTTTTTTTTTTTTTAAGTCTTGGGTGTAAAAAGACATTTATCCAAAATAAGAAAGAAAACACAGACAAAAGAAGCCACCTGTTGAGAAAATCTTATCAGTTTGGGCAGCTATGGAACCAAACACTAACAAAATAAAACCTCATCCCAAAATTTGCCATACAGTGTGCAGCCCCATTAAAACTTCTTGGTATGTGTCGAAATTCTATATTAGTAAATTGTGTAGCATTTCCCAGACTATCCAAAACTAATCACCAATACTCTAATCTTTATTTTACAAAAAAGAAAAAGAAAAAGGACTCTAATCCTTAGTACCATTTATGGCATTGGCAACCTCCAGGGTTCTTAGAATGCATGATAGCCCTTTCTATGCCTTTCGCATGAGCCACTTCCATTGCATTCATAATCACCGTCCCTTGTAGCTTCTTTGGGAATGGAGAGAGTTTAGCTTCTTTGTTAGCACTTACACCATAAAAGAATTCCATCACAGAACATAACACAACTGAAGGTAGTAGCATCCCATTAGAAAAACCACATTTGTAAAAACAAGAACAACATCCCTTCTATTCTTTAACCAATTTTCAAGGTTTGGAATCTTTCGATTTGATATATAATCTCCACAGCTAACTTTTGCTTTGAGGTGGTTGAAACAATGGACCAAATTGGAAATGTTGTAAAGAAAAAAAATGAAACTTAGGTCCCAATTCCCATAAATTCTCTCATTTGTATTTTTTCTTTAGAAGGAGCTAACCATGGCCCAACCCAATGAGAGATGTTGGTTCCATTGTTTTAAGGGGGTTTTGGCGGTAGGTCCCTCATCATTTCCATTTAAAGCTTAAGGTCCACTGACTTTTTTCGTAGCGGCGGAAGTCCTTTCATGAAAACGACCTACTGAAAAAGACAAAAACGCCCCCGGACACGTCAGCATCAAGTATAGCTTCGTTTAAAACCGCTTCAAAACAATTCAGCGAAGCATAAACGATTCATCAGAAACCGAAATCGAAAGCGAAATCAAAAGCGAAGACGAAGACGAAAAACCTAGAAGCAAAATCAACTAATTGAAGACCTCGATCATCTGATTTGTCTTCACTTTAAGGTCAGATAAAATGCTTCTTCCATTCCAAAAACGAAGTCGTAAAAGATAATTTCATCTGAAAAAAAAACTAAGAACCTAACAGGGTCTTTGATTTCGTTCTTCTCTGATTTTATCTATGCTTTATACTCAACTCTATATAGATAATGGCTAGAACAAAGTCCTCGATTACCTCAAGTCAAGGCAAAAAGCAAGCGAAAGATCAAGAGAAAAGGAAAGCAAAAGTGCAACTAAAGCAAGAGCAAGGTCAATCATCAAACAGAGAGGGTTTCCTGAGTTTAAAAATCATTTTATCTGACTTTTAACTGAGTTGTCTTAGTCTGATATCAACTAAAAACGACTTTAAATGATTTTATCTGTACAATACATGATTTTATCTGAATTTTAATTGCTATCAATGACGGTTAAACAGGGTTAGGGTTCCAAGCGAAAATATCTGACTGTAACACGATTGCTCTGATTTTCTTCTGAATGTATCTGAGATTCTTATAAAATGCTATGAGAATAATTTGAAATGTATTAAACTTGGTTTTCAAAGAGATTATTTGTGTTTTAGGTCAATTTATCTGAGTTTTTTTATAGGTTATCTGTCTTTGGAATGAAGTTATCTGACTTATATCTCTCTATCTGTATGAGATTATCTGTGTTTTAGGTCAATTTATCTGAGTTTTTTCATAGGTTATCTGTCTTTGGAATGAAGTTATCTGACTTATATCTCTCTATCTGTATGAGATTATCTGTGTTTAGGTCAATTTATCTGAGTTTTTGTATAGGTTATCTGACTTATCAATGAAGTTATCTGACTTATCTCTCTATCTGTATGAGATTATCTGTGTTTTAGGTCAATTTATCTGAATTTTTTCATAGGTTATCTGTCTTTGGAATGAAGTTATCTGACTTATATCTCTCTATCTATATGAGATTATCTGTGTTTAGTTCAATTTATCTGAGTTTTTGTATAGGTTATCTGACTTATCAATGAAGTTATCTGACTTATCTCTCTATCTGTATGAGATTATCTGTGTTTTAGGTCAATTTATCTGAGTTTTTTCATAGGTTATCTGTCTCTGGAATGAAGTTATCTGACTTATATCTCTCTATCTGTATGACATTATCTGTGTTTAGGTCAATTTATCTGAGTTTTTGTATAGGTTATCTGACTTATCAATGAAGTTATTTGACTTATCTCTCTATCTGTATGAGATTATCTGTGTTTTAGGTCAATTTATCTGACTTTTTATATAGGTTATCTGTCTTTGGAATGAAGTCATCTGACTTATCTATGTATCTGTATGAGATTATCTGTATTTTAAGTCAATTTATCTGAGTTTTTTTTATAGGTTATCTAACTTAGCAATGAAGTTATCTGACTTATCTCTCTATCTGTATGAGATTATCTGTGTTTTAGGTCAATTTATCTAACTTTTTATATAGGTTATCTGTCTTTGGAATGAAGTTATCTGACTTATCTATGTATCTGTGTGAGATTATCTGTATTTTATGTCAATTTATCTGAGTTTTTGTATAGGTTATCTAACTTAGCAATGAAGTTATTTGACTTATCTCTCTATCTGTATGAGATTATCTGTGTTTTAGGTCAATTTATCTGACTTTTTATATAGGTTATCTGTCTTTGGAATGAAGTTATCTGACTTATCTATGTATCTGTATGAGATTATCTGTATTTTAGGTCAATTTATCTGAGTTTGCTGTCAATTAATCTGAGTGTGACTTGTATTTATCTGAATTTGAAATTAATTTATCTAAGCTTTCTGTGCATTTATATAAATTTGATATTAATTTTTTTTAAACTTTGATGAGAGTTTATATGAATTTAGGTTTGGTTTGAATAGATTTGGATTGATTTATATTAATAATCTTATATTAAATTATCTGTGTACATGTACACCAACAGCTGAAAACAATCAAAATATAAAGAATTACACAAAGCAGAATAACCAAACAAAGCCACACTGGCAATTTAGATCAAACTTGGTATCAATAGTGAGACTATTTGACAGCATCAAAACGAGTATAACCACTGCACATAAAGCTGAGTTGAAGAAGACACCTTTCTGGTTTCTTATAAATTCCATATTAAACCAAAAAGTTACAAAGAAGAGATGCAGAAAATATGATAAAGACATCATGCAAATTCTAAACACATACAACAGCGAAGAAGGAAAATTCAAAATTGGAAGTCAGTATGTGTCGTTCACATCAGAAGACATCTCTCTAATATTTGGAATACCCCATGGATCTAAGACATTAGATTTGAAATATGCAAAGAAGAAACAATCGGAATTCATAGAAAGAAGATTCTCAAATATTCCAAGGGTATCAGCGCCAAAAATAAAGGAACAGCTGGATATTGCACTCAATGGAGCAACTGAAGTTGATGTGGCCGATGTGTCAAGACTAATATGCCTTTACATACTTGTGACGTTGTTTTTTTCAACACATGGCAATTCAATAGGATGGCCATACGTCATTTATGTTGAGAATTATGTTGAAATGAAAAATTATGCATGGACAGAAGAGATAACAAAGTTTCTCATGCAATCAGTTCACAACAGAAATGATGGTTCAGATAAAGTAATTGGCTGTCTATTTGCACTACCGGTAAGATAAACAAACATCCTTTTTACATCTATAATTTTACAACTTACCAATTTATTTATAAATTAAAATTGACTATGTTAATGTGTCTTCATTTGAACAGTATTGGTTATGCGAACACACGTCGTTGTTGGAGCCATTCAAACCTAGTAAATTCCCTAGATTGTTGAAGTGGGATCTTAAGGGCTTAAACAACACACTGCAGAAAAATTCGCTGAATACATTATATAGCAAACAGGTAATTTTATCTGAATTTTTCTGAACACGTAATGCTATATAACAGATAGTATAGATACATTTATCTGAATTTTATATGCCTTGTTATTATAAATTAACAGTGTCTCACACTTCAGGTAATTGTTGGTAAATTGGAGAGGACATTGCATGAAGAGAAATGCTTCCTGACATATGGGAATAGAAGCAGTGTTGATGATAATCAAATAACTAATAAGGAAGCTGAAACAGAGAACAAAGACATTGTCGAAAGAGTACAAGAAGGACATGAGCAGTATATTCCTGGCCTTAATGATGATGTTGAGATTATTAAAGCAATTGAGCAGTCAGGATCAAGAGAACATGACCCAAGCCAATTTCATCTGGCCCAAACAACAGAAACGTTGTTAATTTCTGAATTAGAAGAACAAAGAGAAAAGGAAGGGCAAGAAGAAATGGCTAGGACTGAAGAAAGAGTTGAGTTTCTCACATTATCTTCAGAGTGGGAACAGTATGAAGAAATAAAAGGAAAAACAGATAAAGTTGTAGAGAATGTTGTAAGTGACATAATTGGAAGCACAAGTGAATCATTCATTGGAGTACCAGCAACAAAGCTATCTGAATCTGAAGGAGACAATACTAAGAAACAAGACTCCCAAGCTCAACTTGACAAAATCATAGTTGAATTGAAAATAGCAAGAGAAGAAAATTGTAATCTACAAAATGAGAGCATGGAATTGGGAAAAAGGCTAAGCAGCTTGGCCAAAGAAAGAGATGATGCGGTTTCTTTAACCGAGAAGGTCACAACTGAAAATGCTGATCTAGAAAAAGAGAACAACAACCTCAAAAGCAAGCTCGAGAATTCATCTCTTGTAGTCAACTCCCTTACTGAACAACTAAAGCAACTGCACCAGCTATCAGAGCGAAATTCTTCAAGAGCTGCACATGCAGAAGAGGAATTAAAGGCATTGAAATATAAACTTGCAATAACTGAGGCAACAACTTTTGAATTAGAAAACAAGTTAAAAGAAGCTACACTTCTTTATGCAAGCACAGAGATAAATTTGGTTGAAAAGAGTTTGGAAAAAATATATCTTCCAACAGCAAAACAAATGATGGGGGATCAGCCTCCTCAGCCAACAAACAAAAGTAAAACTGAAAAGGTATTTCAAACTATTCAAATGAATTTATCTGAGCCTTAAATGATTTTACATAGGTCTGGTAAGATTTTATTTAATTTTGATACGAATTTATCTGAGATTGACATGAATTTATCTGAGATTGATATGAATTTGTGGCTTATATTTCAATTTATCTGAGTTTGGTAATGAATTTATCTGAGTTTCCTATTAGGTTTTGGGTCTGTTTAATAAAAATTTATCTGACTATTGTATGATTATATCTGAGCTTCAATCAATTCAATATGAATATTTAAATGGTGCATTACATATAAGGTACCAGAACCATCATCAATGGTCAAAAGAGTAAAGAAGCGACGAGAAGCAGCAGCAAAAAATATTGCAGAGCCAGAACAGAAGAAGGCTAAGAAGCAAAAGAATGTACTTGCTTGCTCAAAGGACATTATTGACATAAATGAGCAAATACAGCACAAAGCTAAGAGTAAATCAGAGAAGAAGAAACCATTTAAGCTTCCAAAAAACCCAATCACCAAACTGTTGACTGAAGCTGACAAGAAGAAGTTAAAGCTCATATATGACACAGAAGGATATAAGTAAGTTGACATCATAAATTACTCTGGCAAGTCATCAATAACATTATAAACATAAACTAA
This sequence comes from Litsea cubeba, assembly GCA_012931725.1. Taxonomy (NCBI): domain Eukaryota; kingdom Viridiplantae; phylum Streptophyta; class Magnoliopsida; order Laurales; family Lauraceae; genus Litsea; species Litsea cubeba. The sequence goes on from CM022944.1 coordinate 109,650,690, forward strand.
TAACATTTCACATGTACAATTGCAGTGCAACAGTTTGGGGCGGAGAAAGTGAAAACAATGTGTTGTATGAGGACATAATTGCAATCCTATCTGGCGCTGATATATCAAGCAGTGTAAGAAACCTACTACAACAATATCGTATATTTATTGAATGTTTAAATAACATGTGTTTTATAACGTACATAACCTGATGTATCTGTAATCCATCAGGTAATTGATAGTTATACACAGATGCTGTACAAAGAGCAAACAGACCTTGAAAATGAACTCAAGATATTGGGAAAGGAGGGTCTGGAGGAGGATGAAAAATCATATTTCATCAGTAGCCTTTGCTGGGTAACACAAATAACTTTTTTGCCATGTCTGTAATGGAATTCATTAAATGACATTAATACTCTTAAATTCCATACTTGTGCAGACAATGCTCACTGCTTAAAACAAAAATATGAGAGAAACCATCCTCAATCATCAAATCTCACCATACAAAACACAGAATCATAGATATGTCCACTTTCCAATGAACTCTAATGGAAAGAACAAAGATGCAACACCATTCCATTGGACTCTGTTACTACTTGATCGAAAACAAGGCCAGTGGATGCACTACAACTCCATGAGGCCAAAGGAGAAAAATGCAATTGATCACTACTTCAAGGATGCCGAATTACTGGTACATGTCATTCACTTTAACTTCATTTAAATCATGCTTGACACAAGTTGTTATATATGTGGCTAATCAAAATGATGTGATCACAGAAACAAATGTAGAAAAATTACAACTACGTCAACATTGAGGAAACACAGCCATATAATGAGCCATTGATCAGCATAGAAGGAGCACCACAGCAAAAAGACGGATCGTAAGTATTGTAACAGGAACCCAGATTACACAAAAAAAAAAACCATAGACAACCAAACAATATGAATAACTGACAATACCATGTCACATTGCAGGCTTGATTGTGGCATCATCGTGTGCTACCTCATGGCTCAGATCTCTCGTTGCAAACCAATTAACAACAAGTTGGCACAAAGCGTCATAAACAGCTTTAGAGCAGAATTAGCAGTCAAGTTCTTGCATGATGAGCCCCGTACTTGGACAATAGAAGACTTTCAAGCCAAAATGTTCGCATCATAAAGGAAAAGACCGACAAACATCATGGATTGTTTTGGATTTTCGTTTTTTTTGGTTCAAATTGATAATTGTAAGATGTTGGAATCAGCATTAAATGAAAACTGACAAACAGCAAGGGGTTCTCTTTTTGATTTTTTGTTTTTTTGTTCACAAGGAAAACTTTAAGAATGACAAACAGTAGGAGATTTTTTTGTTTTTTCTTTGGATACAAATATAAGATGTTAGAAAGATGTTTGTAAATGTAAATACGCTTATCAATTATATATATCAAGTCATTTTCTTACATGTTGTCATTGGTTTACGTTTGTTACGAATTCATAGAATTTAACTTTAACTTTCATATAGCTAAATTTATCTGTCTTTTCAAAGAAACTCATGCAAATTTATCTTTCTTTTGAACAAAACTCAGATAAATTTATCTGAGTTTAAATAAAAATCAGTGAAATTAATCTGAGTTTTGAATGAAATTTTGATAAATTTATCTGTTATTGCATTGGAAGTCAACTAAAATCCATGTAAAATTCGTTACAAAAAGGAAAGATAATATCAATATTTCAAAGAAACACTTATACTTTGCAATTTTATTCAACTGAAAAAATCCAAATTGATCTCTATACATGTTGGCAGTCACACATTATCATCACCAAATTATAACAAATGACAAATTCAAACTAATGTCAATGGCAACTCAATAGGCTCCTTGCAGGACTTTTTATTATGACTCCCAATCCGCCTGCATCGTCCACATTTTATTTGCCTTGTCATCTCACCTCTTGACAAGATCCTCTTCTTCTTTGGCCTTCCGGGTTGACGCCTCATAACAAGGGGCAGAATCACAGCTTCTGCAATTGTTGTCTCTGGCTTGCCTACAGTTGGGATTGGAATTATAGATTCAGAGTATGCATCTCTGTATGTCTCTATGTGAAAATACCGATCCACATAAAGGTTTAAATCCTTTCCACACTTTTGAATAGCAGCACATGCATGGGCACACGGGAAGCCATTAGTCTGCCATTGATAGCAAGAACATATGCGATTGTAAATATCAACAGTGACCGACGGGTACGAATGAACATCAAAAATAGTGTCGTTTGACCGCCTAACGCTCCATGGCCTACCAAGCTTGATAAAAGCCTCCAACCTTTTATCCATGTCTGGACAAATGACTCCCTTCCATAAGCTAGACATTTCCCTCATATTGGCCATCTACTCCATTATCTGAACCCTTATCATGTCAACCATCTTCGTAATGGGCAGGTGACGCGCTTCTCTAATCCAGGAGTTGAAAGACTCTGAAGCATTGGAGCACATCTCACCATACCGATGGCCCTTAAAATAAGCATTGCTCCACCTATCATGACAAAGTCCGGAAAGAAATCTGTCAACATTCGAACCACCTTCATGTCTAAATACCTGCAACTTTGCATGGAATATAGGTACAGTGGGGGAATAGGCACATTCACGTAGCAACAAAACCATCCTTTCTCTAAATTCATTTGTGTAACCTCCTGAGAACTTATCTCTCAAATTTGCTTTCAAATGTTGGAGGCAGAAAGCATGATGAGCAAATGGAAACACATGTGCAACACCATCCACAAGACCAGCATTCCTGTCAGAAACAAAAGTGATTGGGCGGTCATATGCAACTACTTAAATTCCGCAAAAACCATTTCCAATTTTCCTCAGTCTCTGAGTCTACCACCAAAAAAGCAAGAGGAAACAGACCTACCACATTCAAGAAACCACTTATTATCAAATTAAGCAACAAGCTTAACTATGCACTGAAATAAAAATAGATAATATAAACATTATTTAATCTACAAGATGACACTTTACCTTGATTACCATCCTTCCCTGTTGCTGCCAACAAATTTCCCTTGTACCTGCCCTTCAAAAATGTCCCATCTAGAAACAACAGCGGACGAACATAATTAAATCCACGAATTGAAGCATTGAATGAAACAAACAAACGCTTGAAGCACATGGTGGATTCATCGTAATCTAAAACAAACAAACTGCCTGGATTTGTCTCCATAGCAACATTAATGTACCAGCGAAGATGGTCAAAAGAAAGCGATGTATCACCAAACAACTTATTCCTTGCCCTTTCAACCCCCCACCATGCATGATGGTATGTAATGGTGAGCCCATAGTTTACATGAAAATAATGCACAACATCAATGGGTCTGGTCATTGGCTTCTCTCGAATATGATCCATCATTAAATCACAAACAATTTCAGAGCTAATCCGGCTACTCTTAGATGTACGAACTGCTGCTCCACATGTATGCTCATTATCAAATGACCTTAGACAAAAAAAACCACTAGACTTCTCAATCGATGCATGAACACGCCACATGCAATCCTGGGTTTTATGATGAGAGCATTCAGCTGTGATCCTTACTTTATCATTCTTGACATACACAAACTCAAATCCCAACTCAATCGAATATTTGCACAGCACATTCCTAAATTCAGAAGCCCCACCTTCAAACCTCTGTCCAACATGACTGATACCATTCACCCAATCTGAAGAAAGAAGAAACTTCTCCTTATGTGAACAAAACTGTGGAAGCAAATCTGTCTCTACATCTGTAGCATCATATTCCACTACTGCCATTCTGTCTTCACAAAAATCATCCATATTATCCTCATTGTCCTCATTACCATATTCAGATAATTTTGATACAAAGACATCAACTCGATCCAATCCCAATGAAACTGCCAACATAGACATGCTCAACAAGTCTCTGTCATTGTCAAGCATACACTTTGGATGCCCAGGCAATGCATATGTGAAACACACATTGTTGGGCAACAAAGACTTCCACTTGCAATAAATTTGGTTAACCAAATCATCCATTCTCATACTATCAGTCAAAATTACAACATTGGTGAACATACCAAGCTTGCAAAGAAGCATAATCGGTTTTGCCATTTCAAACACTGCATACGAAAAATAAAAATAAAATAAAAAAACATGAACATTTGTAGCTGAAATACTATATTACTTTAACAACAGTCTATATAAATTTCGTGTCATTTTATCTGTAATTGATACGAATTTATCTGATACAAGTTTATCTAACACAGATGACTTTAACTAATTTTGTAATGATTTTATCTGTTTATAGAATCAATTAAACTGGATTTGAAATAAATTTATCTCACTTTAGCATCAATTTATCTGAATTTGATGTTCCTTATTTGTGAGTGGTATGAATTCATCAGAGTTTGAAGTGAATTTATCTGACTTTTAGAATGGATTTATATGAGTTTAAAATAAATTTATTTGACTTTCGCATCAAATTATCTGAATTTGCTGTTACTTATCTCTAATTGATATGAATTCATCAGATTTTGGAGTGAATTTATCTCACTTTTAGAATGGATTTGTACAAGTTTGAAATAAATTTATCTCACTTTCGCATAATTTATCTGAATTTCGTACTCCTTATATGTGATTGGTATGAATTCATCAGAGTTTAGAGTAAATTTATCTGACTTTTACAATGGATTTATATAAGTTTAAAATAACATGAATTTATCTATGTTTGATTTCAATCACATCTAGAACGAACTACTGATAATATAACAATTCATTTCAGAAAACAAGATTAAAACATCTTCTTAAACTAAAATAGATCAAAACATTCATCCATACCTCAAGAAATTAATTCAAATGATCAAATCCGAGTTTACTTTTATTCAGATCTAAACAGAATTACTGAGAAAAAAAGAAGAAATATTTTCAGAAATAACTATTATAACAACTAATTACATTAAAATTCGGATCAAAACATTAATCATTACCTCAAGAATTTCACTGAAATGATGAATTTTGAGTTTGCTCAATCAGATCTACAAATTCATATTAAGAAGAAATGAGCTCTGTAACAACGTCAGAAGAAGAAGAAGAAGAAGAACAAAAGATACTCACGCACTACCAATCACCTGTCCTAGAAACTGAGAAATTCTAAGCGAAACTCCATTAATCGTCATTCCCTCCAAATCAAAATTTGAAATTTGATCCAGAACTAATCTTGCGACATTTAAATTCGCCAGTAAGCACGGAAAGACGATGACGTCGATCTATAAACCAGGATTACATGTACATGACACCTATGCAAACAGTTAACAAGGGCAAATCAGTCATAAAAAAGTATGACGTGTCAAGCTAAGGGACCACCGCCCAAAGTAATCTCATGCGCAAGGGACTTTAGGCCATAAACAGAAACACTGTGTACTGAGACTTTATAGCCCAATAATTAGGGACCTCTCGCTAATTTACCCTTGTTTTAAATGGGGCTTTGTCTCCTTAGCATTTTCCTTTCAATTACCAATCTTAAGTGAATAGATTAGGATTTTCTTGGCCCCCCTATCTGATTTAAATAGGGTACCCTCCACTTGATCAAACCTGCTCATTTCAGATATAAATCCTTACGAGTTTATATACTCAATTAGCCTAGATTTTCACTGTTAGAACCCTAGTTTTATTGCGTGACATTTATATTTATATATCCTACAAATAATCAATTCAACACTGCAAATCATTGTAATTGAAGTGAAATTTGATTGATTTATATGAAAAAGATGTCTATGTGACATGAAGGGCTTGATCAAGAGAAAATGGGCCATACCCATATTAAATCAAATATCAATTATCAGCTGATCTTCAACATCTTGATCAATTTGATTGTGGGCCAACTTAATTAGGTGGCCCAGTTGCCTGAAACTTCATCATCATATATAATAATAAATGACTCATTTAATTTTCTTCCCTCACAGCCCCAACAAGACCAGAGAGCTCTTCGTCTCTCTTGCTTTCTAGGGTTTCTCGACGTAACATCGGACAATGTACAGAACTGCAGCTTCACGGCTTAGGGCTCTCAAGGTCTGTCTCCACAAACCCTAATCCACAGCTCCTCTGCTAGTCAATCTCGTTTGTTTCAAAGAATGGGAAATCATTTCATCAGATTTTCTTTTTTCTGTTACCGTTTTCTTTTGGATCTGATTCTCATCTGTCTCGATTTGTAAACAATGTTTTTGTTTTAGAATACTAGGGTTGTGATTGTGCAGAGCGTTTTTGCCTGGAAAATGGAAGTGATTATATAGGGAGAATGGTTTTCTGTAGTTTTATGGTTAGATTCTCTGTGGGTTTTCATTTTCTGAAGTGAAAGCGTTTTCTGCAATTTTTGGGGAAAGCAGATTCGGACCCAAGAGGTAGAAAACCGGTTTCTGCAGTCTTTAGACAAAGTGACAGACAATGTTTTGCTGCACCAAACAAGAGAAAGATGAAAACTTTATGAAGCGGAAGCTGTTTCGCATGAACATGGCCTAAGAAAAATAACTAGACTCTCTATCTCTCCCTCTCTATGGGAGATTACATACCCAAAAACATCTTCTTTTTTATTGGGTATGTAAAGCTATGCAATTATGTTTATTTTTCTAAACTTGTACCAACTTTAATGTTCGTTTGAGGCATGTTTTTGACTTTCATGCAATTTGTGGGTGAAGTTTTGCTCTTACATAGAAAAGGTTTAGCACCTGCTATTTTCATTTGTAATCTCTTTTGGTTCTACTCCCAAGTGTCTTGTTGGCTACTGCCCAAACAATAGCAGATTGCAATCTGTGAATCCTTTCAATACATTTTTTTTTTTTTGAGCATTTGGTGGATTCTCAAAAAGAAAAAGAAAAAAGATAGTTTCCTGCGTAATGGTCCTAATAAATGTATGTATTATGCAAGATGTTTGAGTAAGTCTGTTATGGTGATTCTCAGAGCCATGCTGGTGCTACGACGACTGCATCCAGATTCGCCAGCACAAGTGTGGCGACAAGATCTTCATCTGGAGGTTTTTTCAGCTGGCTCACAGGAGAACGGTCTAATACGCTTCCCCCTCTGGAAATTCCACTTTCAGATGTTATACATCCACCGCCTCTGCCAGATTTTGTGGAACCTGGAAAGACAAAGATAACAACCCTTCCCAATGGTGTTAAGATTGCCTCTGAAACATCCCCAGTATGTGTTTTTTCCTCCTTTTTTAGGTTGTTAACTTTGTTAGCCCATCATTTGTTTCTAATATCATTTTTAACCAATGCTTGGTCGGTTTTTTGAGTAGAGCCCTGCTGCCTCAATAGGACTGTATGTTGATTGTGGGTCCATCTATGAAACACCCATCTCATCGGGGGCCACACACCTACTAGAAAGGATGGCCTTTAAGAGCACAATGAACCGTAGCCATCTACGTATTGTAAGGGAAGTGGAAGCAATTGGTGGCAATGTTACTGCATCAGCTTCTCGTGAACAGATGGGCTATTCTTATGATGCTCTGAAATCGTATGTACCTGAAATGGTTGAGATGCTTGTTGATTGTGTAAGGAACCCAGTTTTCCTTGATTGGGAGGTTAATGAGCAGGTATTTCATTTGATTTGATTCTTTCGATGATGTTCTCTTTATAGTTTTGTTGTTAGATGATGCCAGTTGTTGAACTTTTTTGTTCCTTGCCATTGCAGCTGCAGAAGATCAAAACAGAAATAGGAGAAATTTCCAAAAATCCCCAGGGCTTGCTTTTGGAGGCAATTCATTCAGCAGGATATTCTGGTGCTTTGGCAAATCCTCTCCTGGCACCTGAATCTGCAATAAGCAGATTAAATAGTACAATCTTGGAAGAATTTGTTTCGGTAAGATTGTGCTGACTATTGAGTTAAAAAAAAGAAAAAGAGATCGAGTTGACCAATTGTTTTGCATTGTCCTCTTTTGTCTTTATATATGTGTGTGTGGTAAAAAATTAGAACATTGTAACGACTTAAAAAGAAAGTCATACCAAGACCTCTAACATCTTGAATAAAGAAACAGTAAGTGCTCATCAAACAGCATTGATCATACTGCCAGTAAACCAAACTAGCACCCTCAACCTAATCTACCTGCATCTACATTACGTTAACTTCAAAATTTTAGAGCAGTTAAAGGAGATTTACCCCAAGAACCTTAACCTCTGCATTATCTTCTAATTGCCATGGGTAGGGACAAGATCCCAACGCCCACTGATTCATGCAAAAAGTAACCTTCCACAATTGATTACTGTTTGGTGTGTCATGTATTATACATGCTCTTACTTTTGTTTCCATTTGGTATTTCAGGAGAATTATACTGCTCCTCGGATGGTTCTTGCAGCATCAGGGGTGGAGCATGAGGAATTGTTATCATATGCAGAGCCTCTCCTGTCTGACCTTCCGAAGGTGCCTGCTCCTGAGGTGCCAAAATCGGTGTACGTTGGAGGAGATTATCGTTGTCAAGCTGATTCACCGGTGAGTACTAAGAATTCTGTCAGTTTCATTTCATTATTCATTCTCTTTTACATTTAAATTATTATTTCTAGTTTTACCATTTGTATTGTTTTACATATGCTATTGTTTACAATCTTTTCCCTGTCCAAGAGCAGAGCACTCATGTTGCCCTGGCTTTTGAAGTTCCTGGTGGTTGGCTTAAGGAGAAAGAAGCTATGGCATTGACAGTACTTCAGGTTTGCCAGCTTAAGCTTGTCTTTGTGAAATGTTATTTATATATTTTGCTAAGTGACCGATAAAAAAATTATATTTTGCTAAGTGTGCCACTTGCCTTATTGGCAAACTTTTTCACTTTTAACCTAAACACTAGGGTTCAATCCTGGTCTCTCCCATGATGGTGCATTACCATCGCTCCAACAGCGGGTTGGACAATGTTTGGCTATGTCTGTTTTTAGCTGATCAGGCCTCAGAATGTTTTGCCGGTTGCCTCACAATTTGTTTCATTTATTTTATGAAAATGTGTTCACTTTAGCCTTTTGTTAACATTAGTAGTTATATCAGTTTCATTGTATTTGTGTAGATGCTCATGGGAGGTGGTGGTTCATTCTCTGCCGGTGGTCCTGGGAAAGGAATGTATTCTCGGCTATGTAAGTAATAGTCAACACATTTTTGCTGGCCAAGTTCTCTGCCTCACTTAATCTACTTGGAATGCCCATTGTTTTTTGACCTTTTTGTTCTTTTCCAAAATCGTACCTGGGCATGTTGTTTTAATGTTGTGTTTAATAGAGACTCTTATTCTTCATCCTCCTTTTGGGAAAGATGGATTTAATAGACTCTTTAATATTTTTTATTCTGTTTACACATCTAACTCATTTTGCTCATTCAAATGTGAGCAGATCTCCGTATCTTAAACGAATTTCAAGAAATCCAGTCATTTTCTGCTTTTAACAGTATCTACAACAACACTGGCATCTTTGGGATTCATGCAACCACAGTAAGCCACCCACTCGATCCTTGACCTGTTTTTTGAGTAATTGCTGTTGTACAGTTGGATATATGCTGAGCTTCTCCTCTATTTCCCTAATTTTATGCTTCACATTGGTCTTGATCTGATATGATGATGATTGATCTTGATTTGACTGTCTAAAAATCTAATATTTGTTTTACTATTTATTGGGGAAAGAAAAGTTTTCAGTTATAGTTTTAAGTGACTTTTTATCAGTGAATTGATTACTCACTCGACTTGTGGTAATTATGTAAAAAATTCAAGATGATCGTTCAAATAGGTCCAACTTTTTATTGCACTTGACTCCTGAGCCCAAAATCACAGTGGCAATCCCAACCTTCTTTTAGGCCGTATATGTTTCCAATCACACTTGCATTTGTGTATGTGCATGTTGTTTGAGGGATTTCTTCAGTATTACAGAATGTGATTAAATCTCATTTGACTTGTGCTTGTAAACAATAATTTTTTTTCCTACTAGATATCAAAAATATGAAAAGGCTTTCTGCCAGGTTTTACTTTGATAAAGAATCTCTGCTTGTTTGCTAGATATTTTAACTGATCATGTGGATACCTGCCTTTTGGCTTGTCTCTTAAGTCGTCACCTGCTAAAAGACTTGCAGATGCGCAGTCAACTTATACTTCTGAATAGAAATTTGCCTCTTTTTTTTTTTATAACTTTTATGTTTACCTGGTTAATTAGAGCTCAGAATTTGTTTCCAAAGCTGTTGATTTAGCTGCGAGAGAACTTCTTGCTGTTGCAACTCCTGGAGAAGGTTAGATCTCTTCACTTCATATCTTGGCACTGTTTTGAATTCTTTTGCTGTTGTTGGCTGTCAAATTTTTATCTTCTTTTCCCTTGGTTTTTGGCAGTTGACCAGGTTCAGTTGGATCGCGCCAAAGAGTCAACCAAGTCTGCGGTTCTTATGAACCTGGAATCAAGAGTCTGTATCTGCTGTTTTCTTTGTTTATATCATCTTTTTATCTGTATAATATTTTCTTTTATTAAAGCTCTATTCATTGACCGTTCATTTTAAAATGTTTTCTTATGTGTCGATCAATCATTGCAGATGGTTGTTTCAGAGGATATAGGGCGACAGATCTTGACATATGGAGAGAGGTGCTTCTTTACCTTGTGTAAATTTAATTAGATTTCTTTTGGCACTTGTACTAGCATATGATTTTGGACACATTCATATTTCTTGTTGCTCTTTCTTGTGCTGTAGTACCAGATTTTTTTTTGCGAGAGTGTACACTATATGAACAAAGACTCAGTGATGCCTGTACTGAGAAATTTACATTAGGTCTTAGAGCTTACCTTTGCTACTTGTAGATGTTACCCCTAGATCCGTTTAGCCAAAACATGGCTGCCGCCTCCCTTTCTGCATTGCAAAAAGGAGGCATGTGTCTTTGTGGAAGGTGCTCTGATCTCATTTTGAATGAAATAAAAAGTGCCACGGTTCTCTCCTTGAACTCTGCTCCTGCTATCTTGGTTGTAGAATTCTCCCTGAACTCCTTGAAACATGGCTGCCTCATCGCCTCCCTTCCTGCTTGGCAGGAGGCATGTGCCATTGTGGAAGGTGCTCTGATCTCATGTTGAATGAATGAAAAGTGCCATGGTTCTCACCTTGAACTCTGCCCCTGCTTTTGCGGTTGTAAAGTTCTTTTCCACTATTAGTGCCCCATAGCTCTACTCTTTTTGGTCACTGGTGTATTAGTTTCATTTGAGGTCTGATTCTTGATTGGGTCTCTCTGTTATTAATATATGTATGGGAGATGCTCCTATGAGAGATATCTCTCACCTTATATGAGAGATAGGGGTGGGGGCCCTCACATTTAAGTTGTTGGCATTGGATATGGATGTGGGGGCCCCCACCCAATCTCTCATTTAAGGTGAGAGATATCTCTCATAGGAGCATCTCCCTATATATATATATATATATATCAATGTTACAATAATATGCTCTTACAGTAGAATGTGATCACATAAATGCCCTTGGGGGCAACACTCTTCTTTAACCTAGAGTATAGATGTTGGTCACTGATTTTTTTATTTTTAAAGATTGATTATTGATATCATTCATTCCAAGCTTGGTAATGATTGTCCTGTGGTTGATATCCTGATGGTCCTGATTTAACATGAGGATTACATATAATTCTTGTTGTCTCTGTTCATGATGAAGTGATTCTTACCTTTTTTATATTTGTTCTTTTCATTGAAGATTGGGTTCTAGTTGATTTGAGTGTTTACTTAATTATCTCCAAACAGGGCCATGATTAGGCTTTCCCAACTCCATCTAATGCTTGAACGGTCTTGATCTACAGTGACCTCTTTAAGTATCATGTGCCATAGCCTCGATACATCTTTCTTCACTTGATCTTGAAAGGAAAGAGTAGTTTTTGTTCTTCTATTGTTCCTTGTCCAAAGATTACTATTGACAAAAGTGTATTACCCTGAAGCAATGTTTTTTGCTTGTTTAACACTTAACCCAGCCAACATTAATCAACATAAAATCTATGTGCCCATATACTTTTGAGTAAACAATTCTTCTCACATGTAAAGACCAATGTTGTAAAAATCGCTAGGCGGACGCTAGGCGGTGGGCATGGACTAGGGATTAATCCCCGATTAATCCCCGCCTAGTCATTAGGCGGTGACCGCCGACTAGCGCCTAGGCCGATTTTTACAACACTGGTAAAGACTTAAGGTACCTTACGATTTGGTGAACAGCTTCTAGATGAACTGCAGAGGTCACAAGGTGCATTCAGATACTGACTTACCTCTCCTTATTTCATACACAATATCTATAGGAAAATAGTGGATATATCAATTTTCCTTCCAGCATCTAGGCATCCAGGTACAGTCTGGGGTCAGTAAGGGAATTAGATCTGTCACAGCTAGCCAACATCATGGGGTACGTGACCAAGAATCTCTATCAACCTACTTATGTCTGTTGCCTTGTGTTGGTATTGATTCCAAGGCATTGTGGGACCCATTAGCAGAGCTTGTCTGCGTCGAAGTTGAAGTACTTTTGTATTGGGTCATTTTGTTGAGTTGCTTTAGCAAATTTGCCTGTATACTTGTATGTGTCCAATTTGGTGATCAATTTTGATAATATAGACAAAAGGTACAAAGAGACTTTGTCAAAGTATGGAAGAAAAGAGAGAGCATTTCTTTACTAGGTCTTTTTTTTTTCTTTCTAACTTTGCATCATCAAGTTCTTTTCTGTGTGAGACCTAGATTGTGAACAAAATTGACACTTTTATAACATTCGGAGACTCTGGAAAGATCAGCATGAGAAAGAACTTGATTAGCTGACTTTCCTTGTAGAATGTTATGTGTGGCATCTTTGTTCCTATATTTTGGTGAAAAAGATGTTAGTTTCTGACTGGTATGATTTTGTAAGTTTGATCCCAACTAAATATATATTTCTTCTCTATAACTAAGATACTCAGATACTTCAAAATAGGCAACGTTTTGTGGTGTATCATATCCGATACTTGACCCTTTTTTTTCCCATAAAATCTGTTTTTCGACCATATCTATGGTGCCTGGCATATCCATTCCATATTTGCGCATCACAGTTCTATAACTACATTTTGTTGTGGGGTATGTGGTTATCAAAAAATTTTGTTGTGGGGTATGTGGAAATATCTGAAATTCAGAGCTATGATCTTGGAAAATGGCTTTCAAGTATGATACCATATGTACTCTTCCACCCATGCAAATTTTTTTTCCTGAGTTCGATATGGATATTTTACCAATTTACAAAGATTTTACCTATGTCAGCGATTTTGGCTTTATGTTTCATGAATTAAATACAGCCATTCTATCAAATGCATCCACATTTGATAGTCGGTACTTGTACATGCCCAGTTTATCCATGCCTTATACGATACTCACACCAGTACTCATACTGCACTGATACTTGGGGTACCAAGTTATTATATTATACCATATTCAGTCCATTATTTCATATAGTTCTATAAGCTTTCTTACTTTTCAACATAGAATTTTAGAAAGAGAAGTAAATACTTATGATTTCAATAATTTAGAAACGTCCTAAATAAGAAATGAAGATGGCTGTATCTATGTCTGTGTCTTGGATTTTTGGCAGAGTTTTATCCCCGTTCCCTGCATCCATGCCCGTATCCATCTGTATTTTGGCACCATGGGTTTCCAATAATAAAGCTCTCTCCATACATTGGAATATGCACTGTTGAATAAGCAATCCTGGAGATCTAATAGCAACCTTATTATGGGGGTTTCTTGCATTTTTACCTACTGCAGTTACAGATTGAACATTAAAGAGAGAATAAATGTTAAGTACCACACAATCCAATGCTTTGCTAGTTTTTATTCTCATTCATTTCCGTTGGCCCCTAGAAACATCAATTTATCATTTTCCCCCTCATTTCATTTAACAAACCATTTTATTGTTTTTGCAGGAAGCCCGTTGAATATTTCCTGAAGGTTGTTGATGAAGTTACTCTGAAGGATATTTCTACCATCGCCCAGAAAATTATTTCTTCACCTCTAACAATGGCATCATGGGGAGATGGTAATTCCAATTTTAGAGCTAATGACATCCTTCTTCCTCTAACATTTACAAGAATTAATTAATTGTTCTTATTTGGAAAAAAAAATTATCTTGCAGTTATTAATGTCCCCAGCTACGAATCCGTCTGCCGCAAATTCCATGCGAAATGAGTGTGGACTGTTGATCCAGACATGTCTCCCTACAAATTTCAAGGATAATCAGTTGCGGCTCTTCTTTCATTGCCATAGTTTGCTAGAAGGAAAAGAATTTTGATAACATGACTGAAATTAAATTTTCTTTGGATCAATAAATTTGGGATCCAATGCCAGAGAGCTTGATTCTCGATGCTTACTTGCCTTGTCTTGGCTTGGACAGGGATTCGTCTGCATGTTTGTGTAATGTTTATATTCCTTTCCATGTTTTCCCCCCAACCTATTTCCAGTTGAGTCTCTTCTGAATAAATTTTGAAACCATAATTTTATGAACACAAATGCATTGACTTAATTGTTTTATTTTTTGGGGAAGGTGAGCAATTGTATTACCCAACTAAATTGACCCTAAATCAATTTCATGCTAACAAAGGGCAAAAAGCACAGGACAACAAAGGCGAAGGTGAGGGCAAAATGACAGAAGCGGAGCTACAACCAATATATTGATCTCCATGAATGAGTTGTTAGCTTGACAGGGCTATAATCTGAAATGGAATTTCATGAAGCTGAGCATTTTTTCGGATTCCAGAATCACTGAAGCTTGTTCTACCCCAACAGAAATAAGCCTTGCACCCATGTGAGCCTTAAGAGTACTTAGCACGAAGAAACTGCATGGGAGAGCACTGGCAATGGCACAAGTCGGGCTTGAGTCTTCTTCAATGCAGTCCACGAAAACGTAGTCCCACTGGATGTTCAGAATGAAATGGTATTAACTTTTCAGTCTTTGTATGCACTGAACCACGCATAATGGAGTTCGAGATGACATTCTACAAGCATGGTTTTTACTTGTTATTGTAAGTGTTTTGCATCTTCCCCAACATAACATGTGCTGGTGGGTAGTGAATCTGTGCCACAAATCATAATAGATGATCTCCATCTACTGAAAATTTGGCATTAATTGGACGGTAGATGAAGGGGGGAGTGACTTCATTGACATGTTCAGTGGGGCTGCGTTTTGGTAGATGGAAAGTCTGCATTGTTGGCATTGGGCTCCTATGAAATTACTATGTAAATTGACTAATAAAAGTTGGTGCTCCAAATTCCATATGCCTAGGATATGGGCCTTTGGTTCTCAAAACAATCCGATCTGCTGGATTTGGCATGGGTGGTTGTAAACACACTTTTTTAAAATGGCGGACACATTCTAATTTTGGATTTTCAAACAGATGATGGTGCTCTTGTTGATTTTGTCAACATCGTGTCACATCGAACCTAATATTTGTACGGGCCATCTCTTGTTTCTTAAAATATATGTGCAATGGACTCACGTGGCTCACGCAGAAAAAGAAACTGGGACTACATTTCCGGAGTCCTAACCCCTTCGACCGTCATTAAATTTTATGGTTTTAGATGGCATCAAGCTGTCTTTTTCTACCATAAATTTTTTTTTTCCTTTTGTGGAATTTCAATTCAGATCTGATTGCTACCTGTTGGATAAGATGTGAAAATATGGGCTTGCAGCAATTATTCATGGGGCAGTGGAGTTCATGGTGGTGGTGCGCATGAGAGGGTAGGGATAACGTTGATCATAGGTGATCTCTAAGAACCTTCCGAAAAATTCTTATATAATCATCCTAATCCCTTGAACTATGATATTTAGCCTCCTGTTTTAAGGCATCAGAAATTCAATCCAATGATGTGAGGTCTATTGGGGTTGATTGGTTTGTACAACTCTAGGAGCAATGAGACCTTACATCTGACCTCCATCCTTCCCTCGAACATGGTTCTCATACATTGAAGTGCGTTTGGAATAGGGTGCTGACCTAAATTACAATTTTATAGTAAATAAAAAGAGGACATTTAATTTAAGCTGCTTAATTATATTTCGATAAACAAGCCCACCAAGGAGCCTTAATATTGGATCTTTCAAACCGAGGCAGCGTATTAGAAGATGGGCTTGCAAAACTTCCTCCAAATTACTAACTTTTTGTTTACATGAGAGGAGTATTGAGTATGGGTAAAATCATAAATAAAATTAAAGAGAATAGGGTTAGAGTAAAAAGTGCTATAGGACAAAATTTTCATTTCTCCCTGGTTTATTCAAGTTGGGGAGAGTAAAACAAAATGGAAGATTTATGGTAAACTTTCTACTTTATATCAAATCGGAAGTTTACTATACCTTCACATTTTTCCATCCAAATATCTATAAATTAAAGAGGATTTTATAGAAAAAACCCCGAACTTTAGTCATTTCTTGCGAATGGTCCCTGCAGATAATGCAACACAAACTTAGTCTTCCCGCTACTTTATATGACTTTAGTTTTATACTCCTTTTATCTCTTCCATCCAAACAGGGTGAAATAAAAATTTAAATGACATCTAAACAATTAGGTCCGGGTTCTATTTACTGCTACCCTTAGCAGTCAACCCGACCTGTTGTCACCCTAATTGTAAATACAACTCCTTGCTCCAATGTCCATCCGGGGTGGACATCAAATCTCATCGTATGATAGACAAGACAATCAAAAGATGGGCTCTTCCTCCATATTAACAGAATGCTTAGCCTGAACAAACGGTTGATAGATAACTAGATGCATTGAAGGATTTAGATTTGGAAGACTCTAACATGTGCTAGAGATCTAAATGTATTCCTGTAATTGGAAAACTTTGCGAATCTCATTTCCTCTGTCACACTACCTAGGAAGAAATACTCGACCTATATCTGTTATATAGGAAGTTGCAAAGAGTGACACTTTTTGAAAAATTCTTTGTCAAGAAACCCACAACCCCTAATACAGGGCCTTTATTGGGAAGAGAATCAAATCTTAGTCAAAGTGGGAGTCCTGATCTCTCTTGGCCTTCTACCATTAGTTTGATATGATGTGAGACTCATGACATGCACCTCTCTTCTGCAAAGAAGAAGAGAATCACTCAAAAAAAAATTATTTTTTGAAATAAAAAGTCTACATGGACTAACTCATTGGGTTTGTCCGGACTAACCCAATGAGTTAGTCCATGTAGCATAACTGATTTTGAAAAGTCTAGGATGGCCAATTGAGCGTCAAATCATTATAATTTTCAACATTTGACTTCATTATTCTTACCCACAAAAACAAAACATTGACTTCATTGATAGGCATGCTTGGTGACGATTTCAAACTAGAATATGCATATTCTAATCCGACAACTCATTATCTTCTATTCTTAATTATAATGCTGGTCAAATCAATATAAATATTTTGTAAAATGTAATTGAGGAAACCTTTTGATGACCTAATTCTCAACTGCTTTCATCATTGGTTTTGTTTCAATCAGCCATAGGTTTAGAACTGAAAACACTTGACTCGGCCGAGTGGACTTGATTTGACATGTGGTCAACTCAAATGAGCCGAGCCAGTTTGACCGGATTTAACCTTAAAAAAAATTGGGTAAGAATAAATTGAGTTGTTCAACTCGGCAAGAGTTTTTGAGTCGAGAACGAGTTTTAAGGTCAGTTTCACCTTTTTAATGATGAAAATGCACCATCAATGGTTCATTTAGCCCCACCTATATGGACATGTCTAGACTGTAAAAAATCACAGGTGTTAATATGGAACAGCAAAATCCAATGATATAACGCTATGTCAATAAACGGATTTCATTCTGACATCCCCATTGTTGTTGTTGGACTTCATTGAGAATCTCCCATACACAAAATTAACACAATTTAACAATAACACTGAGGTGTCATTAGTCAAGTCTAAAATATATGATCTATTTGCCTTAAAATTGATCCAAACATACGTTCAAGTCCATTAGACTGTTGTTTTGGGAAAAAAAAAAAAGAAGGATTAGACTGTTTGGAAAAGTATATTTTCCTCTCTAATTGAATAATATTAAGATTATCTTACATAAGATGGTAGCTTAGTTGGTGAGGTACATCTCTTCTGCAGAAATAATTAGGGATCAATCTATGACTGTAGTAGTTAATAGCGAGAAACTTGAGTGTGTGTAGATTGGGTGTGTGAGTGCTTACCTTTCAAAGAAAAATTAAGATCACTCTCCTATTTTTGAAATAATAATAAGAAAGAAAGTGATCATTCAATCTATATTAATCTTAAAAATAATGAAATATTTTTTTTTTTTATTTTCCTATTATTTAAAAAAATACCTATAAAAGCTTATTATATGGAAGATTTGCTTTCTAAATAAAATTAGATATACCATGCATCTTCCCAACTATCTAATTAGATTAGCTCTGTCAACATACTCATAGTTGACTAATGCTGGCAAATTAGTTTCATGCATAGATGCTTGCGCCCAGCATAGCAAGCAAAAAATAAAAAATAAAAAAAGAAAGGAAAATTTTTAAAAAAGTACAAAACTTTTGGTTCATCTTTAAAAAAATTATATAATGACTTGAATATTTAAAAAATATATATAAAGTTTTTCTTTAATGAAGTCCTCTGCATATTCTTTTTCCCAAAAAAAGATATAAACATGCTTATGACAAGTTCTTGTCTCTTCTTAACATTCTTTCATCACAAAGACCAATCTAAAAATCATTTTGTGGGCCTCATTGACCAAATGATGAGGTGGAGTACCTTCTTTTGATCTCTCAATCATATGAAAGAATGCCAAAATTGGCCTAAGCCCAAGTTTCAACTTAATTGTAATGATCATAACAATTGAATGAAGCTAATTTTTTTAGCCATTTATAAACCCTTAAAAAAAATGTGTGCATGAATGTAGCTAAGTGGACCCCACTAGGTTTTTTTGTGTTGGACTTGATCATTTCTCTTAAATGATTAATTAAAGAAAAAATTTGATAAATGATATAAGATTTGATTAAAAAAATATATAAAAAAACTATTATATTATTTTTATAATATTCAAATCTTCATGTAATCTTTTAAAATATGAGCTAAAAATCTTAAATTATTTTAAAATTTTCTTACAATAAATCAGCAAGTAACAAAATTTCCAAACATGCATGCCCCAAGAAGTGGCCCGTTTTACAGATGAGCTAGCGATTTCAGACATGCATTGACGATGGTGGCATTGTTTTGTGCGGCATCGGATTTTGGGTCCCACAAGAATGGGCGTTGATGATGTGTGTGTCGTCGCGTTCAAATGATTTTTTAGTAGAATGGTACGAAACGCATATAGTCATACAGCGAGCGAGGGCAACGCAAAATAAAAGCTGATCTGAGAACGGGTACGAATACGAACAAATACGAGCGAGCATTCTTTAGGACGACTGGACGAGGACAAAAGGACATGAAATGGCGCGGGGGGCGTTGTAGAAACATTCTAGAAAGTCCGTATGAACTGGAAAGCCCTCGCTGCTCCCAGCCTCACGTAAAAGGGTTAAAAAAGAGAGTCGTGTCTTCTTGGTTCTAATTCTTTGCTCGTGAAGTGATGATAGTGAGTCTTGGGGAATCACTTTTTGCAACTTATTACACACACAAGACTCTCGCTCCTCCTCCTCCTTTTTTTTTTTTTTTTTTTTACTCCTGCCGACACGCGCTTGCAACTGTTCCTTCCTTCCTTCCTTTCTTCAGTGTTTGGGGATGGCAGCCAACTGGGGCTGACAAAGGGCTGGCTCGGCGGGGCGGGGCGGGGCGGGGTTCATCCTATTATACATGTGCAGGCCATGGTAAATTTCTAGATTGGCGTGCACTATTCCACTCATTGTTTGTATATTAGTGGAGAAAATAAAATAATATTAAGTATCAAATCAAGATAAAAAGAAAATTGAGGGAATTGGCGGTAAAAGGACAAAGTGAGAGAAAAGAGTATTTTTAGCTGCACAAAATGATAGGAAAGGTACTTTTAAAGGTGAGAAATGACAAAAGGCTGCTCTTACAAGGCAAAAAAAATTGATGAAAAAAAGTGATGGGTCAGGCCCAATCCGGATTACGGTAAAGAGTCAGGTCCAGACAACCCGGTCCGTCCAAGGTCATGGGTCAGGCCAGTTTACCTCAGTTGATATTCGAAACTCGTTGAAGGAAGCCTCGTCACGTCAAGGCCTCCGAGTCATCACGACGAAGTCCTCCCCTTACCCGCTCTTACCAAATCTCGCGAAGAAACTCTCACCTGCCCTCCACCTTGCTCGTTCCTCGAGGACACGTCTGAGGCTCCAGGCCCTCCGCCTTGCTCGTTCCTCGAGGACACGTCTGAGGCTCCAGGCTCCAGAGAGACGTTGCTTTATTTTTGAATCCCATCTGTTGGGGAAGTGTTATAAATTCAGGGTCTCCTCATCACTTGAGGGGCAATGATTAAAATCTGACTCACCTCTCTCTCGCTTGTAATCCACCTTATCAATCAAAGATCACCATATTCAAAGTGGACGTAGGTCATACAGACCGAACCACTATAAATTCCCTCTCTCTCTCTCATTTATTTACTACATTTCCACCTAGCATTTATTACTTGACCGGTGGTGTCCGAAACCTATCTTTGGCATCATCAGTTTGGCGCCGTCTGTGGGAACGAACAAAAGTTCTCATCCTATTTTGAAAATCATGGTGATCAGCACAAGATCAGTAAGACGAGAAGACAATCCCGTCCAGGCTACAGGTCCGGGTCCTTCCAGGCGCCCAGACTCCCCTACCCAGGGAAATAATGGTCCTCCACCGGGTAACCCCTATCCGAATACTCTCCCCCCTGCACCGGCTCCTCAGCAGATGCTGGAAACCATGCAACAGCTGTTGGCCCAAAACCAACAAATCTTGCAACTCATGCTGGCGGGACAAGGAGGAGCACTCCAGGGTGGAGCACCGTTTGGTGGAATGCAGCAAGAGGTACCAATCCCTCACCCGGGCGCCCAGGATGGAGCACATCCCCCGGGCGCCCATCTCCCAGGCGCCCAGGATGGAGCACCCCTCCCGGGCGCCCATCTCCCAGGCGCCCAGGATGGAGCACCTCTCCCGGGCGCCCAGCTCCCAGGCGCCCAGGATGGAGCACCTCTCCCGGGCGCCCGTCTCCCAGGAGCCCAAGACGGAGCGGCACCACACCAAGGCGCCCATACTCTCGGCGCCCAGAGAAGAGCACCTCACTTGGGCGCCCCTCATCATGGCGCCCAAGGTCGAGGAGCACATCATGGCCCCCATGGCCGAGGAGCGCATCAGAGCTTCCATAACCACGAAGTTCCTCCACCCCCTGGTAGAGCCGCCCATGGAGGGTTACCACCTCGACCTTTCCCTCAGGACGAGGAGGACTCTCACTTCCAAGAAGGGGGAAGTGAGAATCACTGCATGGAAGATGAAAGTTATTTCCCCGGTCCATCCAGGGAGCTTCACAATCACTGGGAGGAAAAAATCAAAGAGATGCAGAATCAACTGGGTGATGTCTTCAATGCAATGAAGGCCCAGGCACCGGAGACTGTGGATTATCTAGTCGGGCGGACGGATACACCGTTCAAACCCGATATAGTACATTATCCCCTTCCAAGGAAGTTCAAGATGCCGTCCATGGAGACCTTCGATGGGAGGAAGGATCCATTAGACCATCTTGAAACTTACAAAACCAGGATGCAGCTCCACAACATCCCTGACGAGATAATGTGCAGAGCCTTTCCAACCACTTTGAAAGGTTCTGCCCGCCAGTGGTTCGCAAATCTCCCCTCACCATCCATCGCCACCTTCGGAGAGTTGAGCAAGTCTTTCGTCTCGCACTTCATAGGTGGGCGCCGCCACCAGAAGCCCGCAACACACCTGCTTAGTATAAAGCAGGAGGAGAATGAAAGCCTAAGGAGTTACCTCACTCGTTTTAACGAGGAGGTACTCCAAGTCGAGGAGCCCGACGACAAGGTCTCCATGACGGCTTTCCTTGGAGGCCTTCGTTCCTCGAGCTTTCTCTTTTCCGTAATGAAGCGCCCGCCGAAGAGCTTCTCAGAACTGTTGGCCAAAGCCCAAAAGTATATGAATGCGGAAGACATCACCAGGGCGAGGCGCGGAGAATCCTCCAGAGCGAACAATAAGGGAAAAGAGATGAGCAGAGACGAGAAGAAGGAAGCTAGCAACAAGCGGAGCAAGACAGAGAGAGTACCTGTCAGAGACCGACTTGGTCCCGCTCCGCAAAGGGACAGGCTGGCGTTCACGCCTCTCACGGCCACGGTGGAGCAGATCTTGTTCCAAATACAAGATGACCCAGCCATAAAATGGCCAGGAAAGATGAAGTCTCCTCCGAATCGGAGGAATCCGAACAAATACTGTCGCTTCCATCGCGACCATGGCCATGACACTGACGACTGCTACGAGCTCAAACGCCAGATTGAGGATCTCATCCAGCACGGCCACCTACGTCAGTATGTTGCCGGCAGGGGACAAGCACCTCCACCACCTCCACCTCACAATCAGGAAAATCAGCAACCGATCGGAGAAATCCGAACAATTTCTGGAGGGCTAACAGAGTCGCTCTCGGCCATGAAGGCCCATGCCAGAAAGGCAAGGCATCCTGAGGAGGCACGCCCGTCCAAGGCGCCAAGGCATGGAGATAATGAAGTTATATCCTTCTCAGACAAGGATTTAGAGGGGATCCAGCACCCTCACGACGACCCTCTAGTGCTCACAATGACGGTCGCCAATTTTCAAGTGCATAGGATCCTGGTAGACAGTGGAAGCTCTGCAGACATTCTGTTTGTAGAAACTTATGACAAGCTGAGGCTGGGACGGGAGAGGTTGCAGCCCGTCAAGTTTCCTCTCATCGGCTTTTCGGGAGAGAAGGTGTATCCCCTTGGGGCAATCACACTGCCAGTCACAGCTGTCGGATGTGAATTTCGACCCCCCCCCCCCAAAAAAAAAAAGGGAAAGAAAGGGGAATTTTGCATTTTGCGTGGGGAAATCTCTATTCATCTATATATGCTATTTAAATTTTACATCGAAAATGAGGATTCCGACTATCCTCAAAATCAATGGATCACGATCGCCAGCTACGGATACGGCCGTAACACCGTTCTTCGACTAAAGCCGAAGAAATGTGGGGAGAAAATAAATGGGTGGGTTCTTCCTCTCGTCTAATGTGCTGCCGGCAACACACGACGGTTGTCCTGTCACATTAATTTGGGTCTCTTTGGATCTTTGTAATATAGGGTCAAATTAGGGTCATGAGTTTAAGTCCAAATAAAGGTTAATCCTCACACAGCATAATCATAATAAATCGAAGTAAAATAAAGTAACTAAAATAAAGAAAATAAATGGGGGGAGGTGCCAAATATTTAAGAAGAGGATTGGCCCCGTTCCCGGGTACCCCCTTCAAATCCCTTGGCAAAATAAGGTTTAAAGGCTGACTTTTCAAATCAAAATAATGATGCAAATGAGATTTTGACTTGTGATTTCTGTGTTTTTCGTGTGCGATACACGAGTGATAAAAATGAAAGGCCGATGGGCCGTAATTGATTGGAGGTGGCCGATGGGCCAGTGTTTGTTTTAGGGTGGCCGATGGGCCGTGATTGTTTTAGGGTGGCCGATGGGCCGAAGTAAAAAGTGTGTGTGAAATCACTCATCTCATCTCATCATTCTCATTTATTCAATTTTAGAAGTCAATTCTTCATTTCCTTTTATCATTAAGTTCAATTAAATATTTGGCACCTGAGGTGGAGGAAGAAATAAAGGAAAATCTTTTTGGGTTTATTTTGTTGGTTTTATAGTTTTTATGGATTTTTGATATGGGGCTAGAAGGGCCTAACTAGGGGATTTACTTGGATTTACGTAATTAATGCTTTATTACTGATCATCGGATTAACCTAACCTAAGGTCCTAGACCGCCCACATCAGCTTTCCCAATTCCCTAACGGAACAGGAAGAGTGATGGGGTGAAGCCTAATGCTCTAAACTACCTAACAAGGTAATCCAATTTAATCCTAGGGTGCAAATAGCCAAAGTTTGATAGTTCCTGCGCCTAAGCAGTTTGTTGAGTAAGATCTTAATTGATTCGATTTGTTGTGAGTTGTGGTTTTGATTGAGAGTGGTTTAGAGATGTTTTAAGGATCTGGTTAATGTGTTCTTCTATATTTTAAACTTATGTTATTTTTAATTTAAATCAGAATTCTAAAAAGTAGTCGAAAATCACAATTCAAGATTAAAAACAGGGTAGGCGCCCAGGGGGTGGAGCCTATCCTAACAGTTTATGCTTTTCAGACTTTTCGATCTCTTTTCAGAATTCTGGGGGTTTTAAGGGCTATGTTTCACTCTGAGGAATGTTTTAATGTCTCTGCTGTTCTAATGTCAAAGTGATGCGGGTCCGGATTTTGAAATAAAACGAGGATTCGTGTTTTAGTGCAAGTGGAAGGATAGGCACCAAAGGGGTGGCGCCCAGGTGGTTTGCCTGTGATTTTGTGTTGTGCCGGATAGGATTTAATTATTGGTCTGTGGGTCCGGAGATTAATTAAGGTTCTGGTCTTAGTTAGTTTAAGTTGTAAGGTGTTTAATTATTAATTTTTAGTTGAATTGGTTGGGTAGGGTTGAAATGTAGGCTAGGCGCCCAGGGGGTGGTGCCTAGGTGAAACTGGCAGGATGGGCACCCAGGGGGTGGCGCCCAGATGGATTGATAGGATAGGCGCCAAGGGATTGGTGCCTAGGTGGAATCTTTATGGTTTGGTCAGTTCCAAAGGGTTTTGGGTATTAAGTCCAAATCGATTAAGGTTCCAAGTGTTTTAAGGTTAAAAGTATTCTGTTATGTTGATTGGGATTGGTTTGAGGTTTTAATTAATTAGGTTAAGTTGTGAATTTAGGGCTTTTTATGAAAAGGAGTAGACTGGGCGCCCAGGGTGTGGTGCCCAGATGGATGTGTTTTATGGTTCGGTTGGGTTTTGTGATTCTTTGGTCAATCTCAGGTTTGAATTGATTTAAGGGTCTAGGATTTGATGGAAAGTGTTTATTCGTGTTCAGTTGGGGATGAATCGGGTTCCAATTAATTGGGTTTAATGGTTTCCTAAGGAATGGACGGGGTAGGTGGAATTCACAGGCTGGGCGCCCAGAGGGTGGTGCCCAGGTGGATTTACAGATTAGGCGCCAAGGGGGTGGTGCCTAAGTGGATTGACAGGCTGGGCGCCCAAGGAGTGGTGCCCAGGTGGCTGTCTTGAGGTTCGGCTTGGTTTTGATGTTCTAGGTTGATTCGAAGTTGGGTTTTGTGATTTAATGCGTTTGGATGAAAAGTATCTTTTAGTATTCAGTTGAGAAAGAATTAGATTTAAGTTAATTAGGTTTAGTTTTTTAATTGATTGGTTTCCAAGAAACGAGTAGGGTAGGTGGAGCTCACAGGCTGGGCGCCCAGAGGGTGGTGCCCAGGTGGATTGATAGGCTAGGCGCCCAGGGGGTGGTGCCCAGGTGACTGCCTTGTGGTTTGATTTGGTTCGATGGATTTTAAGTTAATCCGAGGGTGAATTGATTAGAGTCTTAGGTTTCTTAAGTCCTAAAGTGTTTTAGTGTGCTAATTCGAGTTGGTTTAATTAGAAGTTTCAATTAGAAATTTCTTAGTAAAGGGATAGGATGGGCGCCAGGGGAGTGGTGCCCAGATGAATTGGAAGGCTAGGCGCCAGGGGAGTGGTGCCCAGGTGGATTGGAAGGCAGGGCGCCAGGGGAGTGGTGCCCAGGTGGATTGGAGAGTATGGGCGCCCAGGGAGTGGTGCCCAGGTGGATCTTTTTAGGGTTTGTTAGTTTTGTATCTTTTAGGTAGATTCGAGTTTAAGTTGGTTAAGATTTCAGGTCTTTCAAGTTAAAAGTATTTTAGTGTGTTAATTAGGGTTGGTTAAAGTCTTAATTAATTAGATTAAATTTTAAATAGAGCCTCTTAGGGAATGAATAGGCCGGGCGCCCAGGGAGTGGTGCCCAGGTGGATCTTGTCAGCAGGGCACCCAGGGAGTGGCGCCCAGATGGATCTGGCAACAGGGCACCCAGGAGGTGGCGCCCAGATGGATCTGGCAACAGGGCACCCAGGAGGTGGCGCCCAGATGGATCTGTTTTAGGATTTTAATTAAGTTCTTGGTTATTTTTAATCCGAATTAATTAAGGTCTCAAGATCTTTTGGATTAAAGGTATTTATTGTATTAATTGATGTGAGATCAGAGCCTTAACTAATTATGTTTAATCCTTAATTAGGGACCTTTAGTGAATAAGCAAGTTAAGCTCAAGAGAGGAGAAGCGGTTCCCTAAACAATCTTAGTGATTCCTTAGTCCAATTTCAGTCCAAATCAATTAGATTGTTTATTCTAGGGTTCTTAATGATTTGGCAATTCTTAAGTTAATTAACTATGATATTTTAGGGTTTATCCTACTTAGGCACGAGATTTGATAATCTAGGCTATCTACCTACTATTTTTGGGTTTTCTTTGTATTTTTTAATTTGTTTTTGGTTTCTCCTCTAATTTACTAGAGAGTAAGGGAAGAGAAGAAATAGTTTTATGTTTTATGATTTTTCTTTTGGGTTTTTTATGACTTTATGTTTCAGATGATATGGTGGTGTGTGTGATAAAAATGATAATTTGAAGTTCAGAACATATCAAACAAGCAAACATATCATTGTTATGCGATTTCTAAATGAACTAAATGCGAGAGATCGAAACTTGTGCACAAAGGTGGAACAGTCCACCTAGGCGCCACACCTGTGGTGCCTACCCTGCTCAGTCAGGGTTTTCAAAGATTCGCAATGAATGCACAATAGTCTTAAGATTTTCAACACAATTTTCGATATTTAGTAACTGATGCGGATGTCCTAATGCGAACTACTAATGATGCAACTAACAAATCTACGAAAAAATGATGTAACAAGTAGAGATCTAAAACCCAAACCCTTTCTCGGAAGGGTAGGCGCCCAGAGGGTGGCGCCTAGCCAAACCAGAGATGGTAGGCGCCCAGTGGGTGGCGCCCAGCCTTCTGAGATAGGCTTTTCACGACCTCCTCGATCTAAATGAGGATGATGATGCTATAAATGCGAGATCTAACCTAGTTAAGCACTTAGAACTACGAAATCAATGCAGATCTACACCACTAGTATGAATCTAAACATGTTATTAATATGATGAGATGCTGATACCATTTTTATCAAGAACTAATATAGATCTATGATGCATGAATGATCCTAAGCATGTTTCTAAACAAAGATGATGATAAAATGCAGCAGAAGAATAGAAAGATCTAGGAATACCGGTTTGAATCACACTTTTCAAGTTCCTAGAACGAGGCTTACGCGAAGAACCATAGCTCTAGTTGAAGATATGGAAGTCTTCTCCTCTATTTCCCCTTCTTCTTCTCTAGATCTGAAGCTTTCCCTCTAATGGTGGCTACCTTTCTCCTTTTTGCTTATTCTCTATACTTTTCTCTCTTTTAGGGTAGCTCCCTTGTAAATGAGGTTAAGAGATCCTTAAATAGAGGTTTGGGATGAGTTTAGGAGGGCTAGGGCTTCATTAGTTCGTGTTTCTAGAAGGTTTCACGCATCCCAAGGCGGCTTAAGTGTTTTGGGATAAATTAGGGTTTGGAAAAGAGGCTGGGCGCCCATGGGGTGGTGCCCAGGTGACTGCATAGGGTGGGCGCCACAGGGCTGGTGCCTATGTGGACTGGTTCATGGTAGGCGCCCATGGAGTGGAGCCTACGTGGTTCGGGTCATTCTCAAAGTTTGGTCCCATCTGAAGTCGGAATAGAATGGATAGATGGTCAATTGAGGGGACCTACACTAGCATTTAATTGACTGGGCGCCACAAGGGTGGTGCCCAGGTGGACTGAACAGTGTGGGCGCCCACCACAGGGTGCCTATGTGGACTGGAGAGTGTGGGCGCCACAAGGGTGGTGCCTAGATGGAAAGTTGTTTGGGTCTTTGTTTGGAGTGGTTACGGGCTGCCCTAAGTTAAGTTTGTGGAATAATAGGGTGGGCGCCACACATGTGGTGCCTAGGTGGGCTGAAGAGTATGGGCGCCACACATGGGGCGCCTAGATGGAATAAAGAGTGTGGTGGGCGCCACACATGGGGTGCCTAGATGGAGTCAATTCATTTTCGGAGTTTGGTCCCTACGTTGAGTGGTTCCGGTCCATTTTAGGTCAAACTAGTGATTTCGGAGGGTGGGCGCCACACATGGGGCGCCTAGGTGACCATGACTAGTGAGGGCGCCACACATGGGGCGCCTAGGTGAATTTGAGTAGGGTGGGCGCCCCTTGGGTGGTGCCTAGATGAATTTCTGTTACTCTTTCTAAGGCAAACTTCGAAAACTCATAACTTTTGATCCGCTTATCGGATTTGGACGTTCTACATACCGTCGGAAAGCTCTTGAAGTGAAGAATCCAATGGTCTAACTGTCCTAATGATTATGGGCTGAGAAAAGATGGGGGCCTCTGGATCAATGGATCCGGCTTCCTAACTTAGGGTAATCGGATGGCATTTGGGTAAACTTGGTGTAATCTTTGTAAGAACTGGCCTAGGCATGTCTTAAGTGGTTTGGAATATGTAGAGTTAGTGTAGTAGTCTGTCCTTGTGTGAAAGGTGAGTTGGACTCTAGATCTCAATGTGATTCGGCTTTCTTCTCACGAATTTCTAGAAGTCGTTGAACTAAGTCTGAAACTATCAAAAAGCATCTTCATTGTCATTAATTAATCTGAATTATGCCATTAATCATTCAATTATGGGTGAAATGGGGGCATCGCTATATATGACAGGTGTTTAAGGCTATCATAGGGGCCAAATGAGGTGTCTACAGTATGCCCCTCTTTGGAGAACAGCACGTGGAGAGTTGTGCTCCAAAGAAAGTAGACACACCACTCATGACTCACGGGAGCTTTTAAGCTCGCGGGAGTGGCCACCTACGGATGTATGCAATTGCAAATTTATTCCAAAGGTGAGGTTTACTTTTCTAGGATCGGTTCTGATTCAGGGGAAAAAAGAAAAAAGAAGAAGTTACGTGCCTACTGATTTGATTGGAAACCCGAGATCTGTGCCTCGGTGCCCGTGGTATTGCCACGTGGCGGGTTGGGAACTGTGCCCCAGTTGCTAAATTTAAAATGATGGCGGGAACTGTGCCCCAGTTGCTAAATTTAAAATGGTGGTGGGAACTGTGCCCCAGTGGTTTGAATCAGAAGTCGATATTTCGATTAGCTAAATCACTATCAGAATTTCATTTGTTCTTGCAATAGAATTGACTTCAAATGGTCATATATAACGTCTTTTAACTTTCATCCATAGTTAAATGTTTAAAGCATAATTGAAACTAACTAGCAATAATGGGGATCTTAGTGAAAATCATAAACATAGTTCAATCAATAGTGTGAGTGCATGTGAGAATGAGATGCATTTTTTTTTAAAAGAGATGTTTGATTTTGAAACTCGGGTATGCATCGAAAAAGCTAAATCAATGGAAGAGGGTCACCGGAATAACCGTCACTCTCTAGGGATCTTGGTCTTCACCCAAGCTTAGACGAGAACCTAGGTAGATTCGATCGTCTTTTTGTGCTTATCATGGAGAGCTTCGAATTACACGGTTTCCGTCCTCCAACATCAAGATTTGAGTCGGCGAACACACAATTCGTGAGAACACGGTATTATGGTTGCCGTACCGATTATAAGCGCTTAAGGGAGGCCTACGGCGACTCAATTTCTAGACGTGAGGTAAAATCATGAAAATCATAGTTAGGGGTACTTACCTCAAGAGCTTTCCATAAATCTGATGTTATGGATCGTTGCTGCTTTCTTTCGTTGTTTATTTGCCGAAGCTTGTGAACTTGTCATCAATCTCCGTCAGTGTGCTTGAAGATCCTTCACCTTGGTGTTTTTTTTTGCTTTCGATTCCGGATCCTGCATTGAACAAACACTAAAAGATTCTGCATTTTTCTTCGTTAGTACTCAGTCTTATAATTTGCAGAGGTAACCGTTCTAATTTTATTGATGGAGATGGCATGAGATGCAGTGCACAATGTTAGATGTATGCGTGATGGGACTAATGTGCGTGCAACGGGACCTCATGTGATGGGACAATGTTTCAGTTTGACGATGTGTCATTCTTTTGTGTGTGTGCCTGTTTTGCTTCCTTATTTTTGTTTTTTTGTTTTTTATTTTTTTTAATCTGTGTGTGCACCCTACTTAGCATATAATGCAGGTAAATGCATGGATTTGGATTTTGGAGTGATGCATGAACATACGAGTCAATGGTATATTTTAAATTGAATCAACTGACCTATCTGTCTCGTTTGTGCTGCCTCCATTGGTAAATCGGAATGAACCATCACTTTGGTACTGGTAACCGTGCTGGAATCTTGCCAAAGCCAGAAGGCTAGTCCTCTGTCTCCATTGATGTTTGGATAATCTCAGGTTTCAGCTTGTGGGACCTTTCTACCTCTCACTAGTGTTATTCATTATCCCAATTCAGTTCAGCACTTCAGCCCTTACTTTTATTCTCACCAAAAATCATTTCTCCATTTTTTTTTTAAAATCTGTTGGGTGAAAGACACAGGGTCGGATTGAATGTATTTTCATTTCGTTGTAGGTATGTAACATGTGTCTTAATGAGGCTAGTTTGGCAAGTGGGATCTGTTTTGTTTTAGTCTTCAGGTTGGATAAAGGGTCATGGTCTTTTGGCTTCCTTTCTATTTATCACTTAGCCAATGAGGTTCATTACCTCTAAATCAAGAAACACAATTACCACCTTGGGATCAGTTTGTCTCTGATGCTGATGTAGACTGATGTATTCTCATGCTTCACTCTCTCATTTTAACTTTGGGCATGGGTTGGTCAGATGGCTAGGACTAAGAAGGCTATTAAGCGTGGCCCTACGCCGATGGATACTCTGGAAGAGGTTGAGGCGGAACCAGTCATTGCTCCCCCGAGAAAGAAACAAAGGGGTGAGGACAAGTTGGAGAAAAAACCCCATCTTGCAGACGAGATAAGAGCTGGCCGGGTAAGTTTTAAGTTGTCTTTATAAATGTTATACTTGGTTGGTTTTTTTTTTTTTTTAATTATCATTGACATTCTTTCCTCTATTGTTTGCAATGCAGCCTGTCCCTTTTGCTCGGGCTAGGGTGAGTTGGATTCAGATGAGGGATTGGTGGATCGAGCTCCCCGATCGCCTGAAGGATCGGGTGCGAGCGATGGGCTTTGGAGACTTCATGTCTATCGTCGCCTTCCGCACCGATCGTGCTCTCATTTGTGCTCTCTCCGAGAGATGGAGAGATGAGACACACACATTCCATTTCCCGCCGGGGGAGATGACGATCACCTTGGAGGACATCGCGCGGTGCTGGGGTTTGAGGGTGACGGGCCTCCCCGTTTTCTCAAAGGCGAGTGATGCCAAGGCCTCGATCATTCGGTCACGTCTGCATTGGATGTTCGGGGCACGCCCCCAATCTGGTGTGGGTCAGATTAATGCCGAGTGGCTGAGAGAGGCTTATAGCCCAGAGAGGAGGAGGATTCTAAATAGTAAGTATTCTATTATCGTCCTTGTAGCATTGTATCCTTTGTCTTCCATTACTTTTGCTAATCACTTCTCCTTGCTTCATTTCAGAGTGGGCTCGGAACCAGGCGGACTTCTTTGCCAGGTTGAGGGCAAGGATACCGGCTTTGGGAGATCCGCCGGTCGGAGGTCATGAGGGAGGTCCAGTTCCCGCAGCGGCCGAGGCTAGGGTTGGCGCTGGTAAAATTCAGTTCCTTAATCCTTTTGAATTGGATCTTGAGTTGAAAACTCCCATGAGACTAGTACATTTTATATTTACCATTTGCTGACAATACCCACAACTTCTCTGACAGGTGAGGGCCCTTCTTCAGGCGGATCCCGATATGCAGGCGGCCCCGCTGATGATGATGTAGCAGTGGTGGAGGCCATTGATAGTGATGAGGAGATGGGCGGGAGTGATGATGATGCTGACTTCCACGAGTCAGAGGGCGAGGTTGTCGCGTCTGACGACGGAGATGATGAGATTGATGACGGGGATAGTGAGGATGAGGGGGTGAGGCCTCGCCGGGTCACCGCTATCGATATTGACGAGGGAGGTGATGGTGATGTTGGTGAAGGTGACAGGGGGGATGATGCCGGGCCTTCCAGAGGTAAATGCTCAATCTGGCTTTCTTCTACCGATCTCGGATGCCTCGTATTTTTCAACCTTGTTCTTCATATACTTTCTCTTTTGGTTTCAGGGTACGATTGGCGGGAGGTACCAGTCGATGGATATACCCGTCGAAAGAGGGTAGGGATACCATGTGAGGTGTTCCAAGTCGCGAGTGAGTACTGAAATGTTTGGTAACTATTTTGCTCCTTATTTCCATCACTAAGTGAATTCCTTATGTCCATTTGGCATTATGCAGAGCAAAAACAGGGGAGGCAGTCTGAGGTCCGCTTAAGGAGACCCAGGCTGATTTCAGCACGGTTGGGTGACGATGAGCATCTCAGGGCTTTTCTATTATTCTTTTTGGGGAGATGTCTCTTCGCCAATGCAACTGGCAATAGAGCGTCTGGTACCCTCATCCGATTTGTGCAAGACTTGGATAAGGTTGGCGATTACGCTTGGGGTGCGGCCACCCTTGCCTTTCTTTTCCACAGTCTAGATTCGAGGTGCCGCGTTCAGTCTGGGTGCAAAAGCCTTCGAGGGTTTGTGCCGATCTTGCAGGTTAAATCTTTATTCGCATGTGTTGTGACCTCCAGTAATCTTCTTTTCTTATCATGTCTCATGCTTCATCTTTTGTAATAATCGAGCTTTAACTTTGAGCAGGTATGGCTCTGGGAGCACATCGTCCAGTGTCGGCCCGAGCGCTTGCCCGCGAGGCTGAGCTGCGTTCCCCGGGCTTCGCAGTGGTACCCTAATGCAAATTTACGAGGCTTTGCTGACATCTTGCCTCCGGAAATGGCCGAGCGTATTAAAGCCCTCAAGATGAGGCCAGGTGAGCAAGGTTACCGGTTCATCTTGAATGAACTGAAAAATCATGAGGTATGTATTGTCCCTTATCCACTTGCTACATTAAACACTTACCGCTCTTAGCTCTCATTTGCTGCATATATCTCGGTTTGTCAGGTGATTTGGCAGCCGTATCAGGGTGGACCGGATGATGAGATGGCTGTAGTCCAGGAGGGGCGTGCCTTATTTGAGAGGGACATATGGCTCCACGCCCCTCAGGTAGCAGTTAGATTGGTCGTCAGCCGAGTCGCGCGCCAATTAGGACACCATCAAGTTGTTCCCTCGGAAAAGCCTGTCATGCGTCGGTCATACCCAGGGTGGGGTCTGAAAACATTCAAGCGCCGCCATCCTTGCCGTAGAGAAATAAAAAATTGGAGATCAAAGGGGAGGAAGGCCATTTTTGGCGTGGATGCTAGTGCCTGGAGTGATTATGAGGCATATTGGAAGACAGCTTTGCATCGGTATATACTCCCGGAGTCGTACTCTTGCGGGGCTTCATATTCCATTAGTAATTGCACGGAAGCGGCTGAGGCTTCATCATCTCTTCGGGTAACCATTGAAGTTTGTTTGCTTTAATGTTGTATTCTTTCCATTGTGAATCACATTGTTTCTTCCTTTATTTTTCAGGGGGAGATACCGGCAGGAGCAGGGCATCGGCAGGCACATCCGTCATCTGAAAGACAATGTGAGGTGAGGGTTCATGGGACTTCCAATCTTGGTTATAAACTTCGTAATCTCAAAGATATAGGCCTCTTCTATTTCTCTAATCGTAACTCTCATGTGTGACAGGGGACATCTGGGGGAGTAGTACCCGATGCGGAGTCCATCCTCTGAGGGGAGGTACTTCGATTGTCCCAACTAGTAGAGAAAAGGGTATGACTACTTAGTTTAGTGTTTGAGTCAAACAGTGTTCATCTCTATAATAATCCTGATCATTCTTGGCGTATTGGCATGATTGGTACTTCATAGGATGCGGAGGTCATGAGACTGAGGGCCTCATTGTCAGCCGAGAGGGTACGAGAATTGTTAACCTTAATTGACCATATGCTGTCTCTTTTATACCTTCTTTACTCACAATGCTTTGATAACAGGAGCGCCGCCAGGAAAATGAAGCAATTATCGACGCATTGGCAGATTCTCATGAGGTACGAGGTCATGGGGTTAGTTGTTCATTTTGAATTGCTGTTCATTACCTTTGCCACTATGCAGGGTAACAAGGAGCGGGACATGCCTGAGGCCATGAGGACCCAAGTGGAGAGTGATCTCCTCACTCTGCGGGCTGAGGTGGATCGACTGCAGGTTAGCGAAGTTTGGGTTTCAATTTGTTGCCCTTGTATTCAAGGCGTATAATGAGTAATTCTTAACCATCTTTCTTTGTGGCCTTCAGGGAGAGCTTCATAGCGAGCGTGACAAGGCATTTGCGGAGAGAGTTGCCTCAGCGGCGCAGGTATGAACCTTACTCTTGTAATGATTTGATTTGATTCTTCTAACATTGACATGCTTCGTAATCTTGTTGAGTGCAGATTGAGGACTTACGTGCCAAGCTCAGGAGTTTTGAGACCTCTGCGCAGGTGAGCACCCTTCCTTTTAAATTCCATGTTTCCTGCTTCCGAGTTTTTGAATGTAATGCTTCCTTGTATGTCGTCCTACAGAGCGGTGCTATTGTTGTTTCCGCTCCTCCACCCCTTAGCTTGAGCGAGGAGAGGGCTCTCATTCATGATCAATACGCTCAGCGCATGGACCGTATGCAACTAAGTCATGATGAGGTGGTTGCCGACTTGCGGAGGCGCCTTGATCGGTATCGCCAGAGGGCGGAGGAGAGAGGTTATGCATTTTCGAGCTCGACCCGCGCCCCTTCTCAGCGTGCTCCTGGTCCATCTTCCTTTGCTTCATCGGCTCGTCATGAGGGAGCTGCTCCATAGGGTTATCATTATTTGATTGATCTGTCCAGGATCCGTCTCCATGTGTTCCATGTTGTATCCATATATGTGTTGGTCATGTATCTATGTCATTCCGTCTTGTCTTAGCTCACGGTGTGTACTTGATCTGATGTATATGTTGTGCACATGTGTATTATGTATGTGTAATTGAGATAGTGTGTACTAGGCATGTGTGGTTGATTGATGAGGAGTTTTGTGAGGTGTCAGGAATATATGAAGTGTACTTCTTTCACAGGTAACAGGTTTTTTGTATCCGGAGATTTTCCGGGGTCCAAAAACAAGGGGAAGTGCTGTCGAAATTTTTCTAAAATTCCTCAAAATTCGTGCTCTAGCACAGTTCTCGTGAAAAAAGAACATTGAACCTAAGACAGACAAAATGAAATCCATATAATAGACCAAGCGAATAAAATATCATATCAACTTTGACTTGGAGAAGCAATATAGATATTCAAGGTTTTCAGACAATGGGGAGTGCCTGGGTGTGTGATGTTTGTGGCCTAAGCAATTCTATGTTTTAAAGCATTCACATTGTCAGTTATAAGTATAAAGGCAGAGGTTCAAGATAAATGCATTTTCAAATTGCATTTTTGAATCGCACAATATATGATATCATAAAAGGATGTGCATAGCATACATCTATAATCAAATTCATTGTAGGATATCATAACAGACATAATTTATATATATCAAATTTGGTTACCATCACTTTAATTTTTTCAAGTCATGAGGAGTTGTGCACAAAACAATACCCGTAAAAAAAAATGCCCCAGCTTGTGGGATGTTTTGGATGTGATCGGGGTTGGGTTCCCTGCAAGGTCTCAAAACAAACTTGTTAGTTTAATATTTTTAGGCCCCCTGCATAGTTTGGCTAAGGTAGCATTTTTCTTTCTTGGTAAAAATGTCAGGGGGACCATTTTGGCACTCAAGCTTAGAGAAAAACAAGATAGAATTGGTACCTTAGGGAATCTGTATTTTCTGCATCCAACCGAAAGTCATTAGTAATAAAGCATGCATGAGGTGAGTGTGTGAAGGTTAGTGAGTGCTCGTGGCAATCGTGTATGGCATGAGGACCCAGATTGGGAAGCCGTGTGAGATAAACATATATTCGTATGTATATATATAAAAAAAATGCCCCAGCATAAGACTAGTGTTTATTCTGGCCGTGGGCGAGGGCGTGAAAGTGGACTAGCCTCTCGATCCATGATTGTCACCTTGGTGGCAAAGTAATCTTCCCTAACTTATCCTTTGGAGGTCGAGCCCTCACAGGCCCCCTCTTGTAGCTGCTTAGTCTTTTCAGCTGAACTTTAGAAAGTACTTGACCGCCTTTGGGGGCTCATTTGTGAGTTGTGTTCGTGTGTGGGGGTGGTGAGTCACCGTGTTTCCTTAGTGTTGTGGTTTTAGACCATCTTCTGCTTAGTTCGCCTGATAAGTACCCATGTCACTCTAGCGAGCCTAATTCTAATAGATTTTTTTTTTTTTTTGGACATGTGACTGTGCAATGCCTGGGTCCTTTAAGCTTTCTAATTAACCCATGTAACGAGCATTAGGCCAATGACTCCCAAACCAGACGGCTTTAGGGCACTAGGTACGAAAATACCCCTATGAGCTTACTAGCTCGGGTTAAAGAGGCTACGAACCCAAGCTAGTCACAAAACTTTATTTCTTCTCAGGACTCCTAACTAACACCTCTCTTTTTCTTTTTTTTTTATGCATCAGACTGTGCAATGTCTAGGCCCTTAAGCTTTCTATTAACCCATGTAATTAGCATTAGGCCAATGACTCCCGAACCAGATGGTTTTAGGGCACTAGGCATGTAAATACCCCTACGGGCTTATTGGCTCGGGTTAAAGAGGCTACGAACCCAAACTAGTCATGAAGCTTTTTTTTTTTTTCAAGACTATAATTCTACTGAACACCCTTTTTTTTTTTTTTTTTTTTTTTTTTTTTTTTGACATACGATTAACAAGCCTTCATGACATGGGCAAACTTACCTACAAACCTTCACATTGGATGGCCTTGACCGTGAGAAATTTGTGTGGGGCAGGCTCACCATTTTGTGTATTCTTAAGTGTTGGTGTGTGTTCGAGTTCCAAGCTGATCATAGCGC